>CATOGX010000020.1:0-29907 GCA_951799405.1 Agapetus fuscipes | reverse complement strand
CACAGGAGGCACAGCATTATACTAGCTGTTCGACACTACTCCAGTTACACACACCAGCAAACTACGTGCCTAGGTACATGTACATAAAAACTCATAGTTCGTAAATAAATCTACAAATCTAACTGTAATCGGTTTGTTAATACACAAACCATATAATATATACTAAAAATCTACATCTCAACCTAAACTGCAAAGATATACTCGTATTTCATTTAAGATTCATCTTAAACGCATTCTCAAAAGCAGGTGTGTATAATTTAACGCCAACACATGCCGCATGTGGACCTACAATATATAAACCCAATCTCAAATGAACATAAGCCATGCAACTCTTGCCAACCTTCCCTGAAACAGCCGGGTGACATTGGCAAAGTGAACCATTTTGCACAGTATGGGTAGTCAGCCTCATACTAACCAATAAGTCAAGGAAGATATTATATATGTTGGTACTCTGAGTATCATAATGCAATGAAACTATTAACAATAATTATAAAAACTACACAGTTAAAAAAAAATACTAGAGTATTTGACGAACCCTTTTTAAGAGAACTTAGATTATTCTCGATGTTTCGTTAGTGACGTAGCTAGAGTCTTTTGGAGTCACACATGCTTCACGACGACCGAGAATGTACTGATTTCTGGTAACAACAATAATCACAATTTTTAACTGTGTAGTTATTAGAATTGACAATATGTCAAACGACCGTACTTCCAACAGAAGCCTAGCAATGAAAGTATTTTGACAAAAAATTTTTTTTTGCAGAGCATCCATGCCCAGATCTCCATGACTGTTATATCAAATGTCCGTACGGACAAAAAGTAGACAAGTATGGATGCAAACTGTGTAGCTGCAATCCAAGTAAGTCTTTTAACAATGGATTCTGGCCATTTTTTTGTGTGATTGTTTCAAATTAGAACGTAACTAGATGATGATGATTTAATAAAGCGCCGTTTCGTGAAGATTGTCACTCCAAGGACGCTTTCTGTGCTTTTGCAGCAAAGTAGTGTGTCTTGAGGTCTTCCCTGGATTTCGATGCTCGAACTGCTGGTGGCAGCTGGTTCCACGAAGAGGGACCCGCAACAGCAAACGCACGATTGCCGAACACACTGGTTAATCTCCTGGTTGGCTCGTTCACCAACGTTTTGGAGCCCCTCTCTGCCGAGCGCAGCGTCAGTCCTCTCTCCTGTATATCCTTTGGGTGCACTAGTTCTTGCAAGAGCTCCGGCGCCATTCCTTGCAGAGCGTTGAACACCATGAGTGAATTCTCTGAGGAATTTTCAGCCAGTCGAGTCCTTGCAGAAGTGGCGGGATGTGGCAGTACCTGTTCTGCCCGAATATCAGTCGTGCACCGGCATTCAGTACTGACTGCACTCTCTTCAGCTGACATAGTGGTTGTACAGCATAGATGGCATTGCAGTAGTCCACCTTGGATACCTACAACAAAGGCTTTCATAGCCTCTAGTAGGAGGCAATTCTTGACGTGCTTGAGCAGTCTGAGGCTGTAGAAACCAGGTCTAGGGTCCTTAGCAACTTATTCACGAATGAAGCATTTTTTCAGTTATAATTTTAATAAAAAAGGTTATCTTTGTCATTTTTTTTCAGCAGTCGCCATTCAACCCAGACAACAAATTTCTACTTTCACATGTTTTCATTGGAAAAAAATTGAAACTAAAAAAATCTACCTATATACGAACCTTAAAAAATGACAGCCACCTAGCGTATTTTTTTGGAAGCTTGCATATAAAAGAAGTTTATAAAATATATATTTCTCATTTGGGCGCAGGGCGTGAGTTTAAGGCATATGTGTCAGACAGAGACAACTGTCAAGGCAATATCACCTATGAGTTTCTGTTTGAAATCATATTTAGTTTTAGAATGCTGGTGCATTTGTTCCCAGTGAAAGCAGCCTGGTACTGGCCTGGTACAAACCGGTGTCGTTAAGTAGGGGAATATTTAGACTACACGAAATTGTAGCTAATATGTCAAAAATAAAATCTTATTCATTAAACTTACTTTGTGGACCAACCTCTTATTTAAGAGTTATATATATTGTAACGAATGCGTAGTTTTGTATTGTGTTTGTTTGTGTGGCTAATAATTAAATCTATGAAGTCTCTCTAAAAAAAAATGTTTGTTTGGTATTTACAAGCATCGATAATCAATTGTTAGAGATTGATTGAGTGTTAGATCTTTGAACCTAGAAAATAGATCGATAGTTGTCCTCAAATGCCTCATGCCTTGACCTTACCTTTATTTTACCGTTTTCAGAGCCACATTGTCCAGACCTATCTCACTGCTACATAAAATGCAAGTATGGTAAAAAGAAGGACAAAAATGGATGCCCAATTTGCGAATGCAACGGTAAGCTAATGCTTTTACATGATTGCTATTAAGTATGGTTGAAATTAAAAAACAAAAAATTACCTTTGAACTTCGATAATATATCGATTTTTGTCTTCAAAAAACCTGAATTAAAAAATTTGAAAACAAAAATTTTGTGATAACATGTGAAAAAATATGTGTCTCAACTTGTCATTTAGCTTTGTGTTTTCTTTGTAACAGAAAATGCCTTGACCTCACATTTATTTTACCGTTTTCAGACCCACCTTGTCCAGACATATCTCACTGCTTCATAAAATGCGAGTATGGTCAAAAGAAGGACAAAAATGGATGCCCACTTTGTTGCTGCAACGACAGTGAGTCATTTTTAAATTCCATTATTATTATTTATTCCTATTATCCTTATTGTATTCCTATTCCTTGACTTATAGGTTGGTATGAGGCTGACCACCCATACTGTAAAAAATGGTTCACTTTGCCAATGTCACCCCTGTTTCAGGAAATGTCGGCAAGAGTTGCAGGGCTTATGTTCATTTGAGGTTTGGATTTTATTTGTAAGTACACAATCAGCATTTGTAAGCGCGAACTACACATGTTTGTTTGTGGGCATACATCTGAGAGCTTTGAATGAATTTATCCTTGCAACTTAGATTATAAATAATATTAAAGATTGTTCTCTCATTTAATCAATCATATAAAAACGCAACTAATCTTCACATAGTGTAACTTTTTGGCTGCGTTATCCCCAAAGGGGTCCGGACCTATTATTTTTTACGGGGTAGGGGGCCGGCCTCACACCAACCACTTTCAGTTGAAATGGGGGTTTTCCAGCTCCCGGTGGGGCTAGTTCTCATTTTTTGTGAAAGCTGAGTAAACATTGAGATCAACCGCTTGCTCTCAGCATGGAATGCAAGCATTCTACGATAGTTGTCCTCAAAAAACCTGAATTCGGAATTTGGATTTTTTTTTTTTGTGTTAAAATATGAAAAATGGTTTGTCTCAACTTGTCTTCTAGCTTTGTGTTTTCTTCGTAAAAGAAAATGCCTTGACCTTACATTTATTTTACCGTTTTCAGAACCACATTGTCCAGACCTATCTCACTGCTACATAAAATGCCCATATGGTTACAAGAAGGACAAAAATGGATGCCCAATTTGCGAATGCAATGGTAAGCTAATGCTTTTACATGATTGCCATTAAGGATAATTGAATATTAAATGTTATTATATCTTAGATAATAGATCAATAGTTGTCCTCAAAAACCTGAATTAGAAATTTTGAAAAGTTTTTTTTTATTTTAACATGTAAACAAATGTGTGTCTCAACTTGTCTTCAAGCTTTGTGTTTTCTTCGTAAAAGAAAATGCCTTGACCTTACATTTATTTTACCGTTTTCAGAACCACATTGTCCAGACCTATCTCACTGCCACCTAAAATGCCCATATGGTTACAAGAAGGACAAAAATGGATGCCCAATTTGCGAATGCAATGGTAAGCTAATGCTTTTACATGATTGCCATTGAGTATAATTGAATATTAAATGTTATTACATCTTAGAACTTAGATAATAGATCAATAGTTGTCCTCAAAAACCTGAATTTGAAATTTTGAAAAGTTTTTTTTTATTTTAACATGTAAACAAATGTGTGTCTCAACTTGTCTTCAAGCTTTGTGTTTTCTTCGTAAAAGAAAATGCCTTGACCTTACATTTATTTTACCGTTTTCAGAACCACATTGTCCAGACCTATCTCACTGCCACCTAAAATGCCCATATGGTTACAAGAAGGACAAAAATGGATGCCCAATTTGCGAATGCAATGGTAAGCTAATGCTTTTACATGATTGCCATTGAGTATAATTGAATATTAAATGTTATTACATCTTAGAACTTAGATAATAGATCAATAGTTGTCCTCAAAAACCTGAATTTGAAATTTTGAAAAGTTTTTTTTTATTTTAACATGTAAACAAATGTGTGTCTCAACTTGTCTTCAAGCTTTGTGTTTTCTTCGTAAAAGAAAATGCCTTGACCTTACATTTATTTTACCGTTTTCAGAACCACATTGTCCAGACCTATCTCACTGCCACCTAAAATGCCCATATGGTTACAAGAAGGACAAAAATGGATGCCCAATTTGCGAATGCAATGGTAAGCTAATGCTTTTACATGATTGCCATTGAGTATAATTGAATATTAAATGTTATTACATCTTAGAACTTATTTTTTTAATAATTAAAAAACTTTTTTATTTAAAAAACACATAGTTTTTATTTTCACATATGAGTTATACTGCCTAAGCGCTGTCGAACCTGCTCGGTTCATCATCAGAGGCTAACTGAAGTTTTTAAAATTAAAATACAAGGGTTAGAACAAATACATTTTGGGAAGAGAAAGTGGGTTTTTAAGTAGGTAGGTATTGTTAGAAAGGAATGCGTATTTATTTAGAGAGGAGAAAGTGGGTGGGTTTTTTTAAATGTGGGCTTTGTTAGAAGAGGAGAAGGAGTAGGTATTTGTTTATTAACAACATGGCTCAAATGTTGTTCTAACCCTTGTATTTTAATTTTAAAAACTTCAGTTAGCCTCTGATGATGAACCGAGCAGGTTCGACAGCGCTTAGGCAGTATAACTCATATGTGAAAATAAAAACTATGTGTTTTTTAAATAAAAAAGTTTTTTAATTATTAAATTAAAAATGAATTTTCACTCGGTGAATGTGCAAACATTAGAAAATTTTCTTAGAACTTAGATAATAGATCAATAGTTGTCCTCAAAAACCTGAATTTGAAATTTTGAAAAGTTTTTTTTTATTTTAACATGTAAACAAATGTGTGTCTCAACTTGTCTTCAAGCTTTGTGTTTTCTTTGTAAAAGTAAATGCCTTGACCTTACATTTATTTTACCGTTTTCAGAACCACATTGTCCAGACCTATCTCACTGCTACATAAAATGCCCATATGGTTACAAGAAGGACAAAAATGGATATCCAATTTGCGAATGTAAAAGAAAATGCCTTGACCTTAAATTTATTTTACCGTTTTCAGAACCACATTGTCCAGACCTATCTCACTGCCACCTTAAATGCCCATATGGTTACAAGAAGGACAAAAATGGATGCCCAATTTGCAAATGCAATGGTAAGCTAATGCTTTTACATGATTGCCATTGAGTATAATTGAATATTAAATGTTATTACATCTTAGAACTTAGATAATAGATCAATAGTTGTCCTCAAAAACCTGAATTTGAAATTTTGAAAAGTTTTTTTTTATTTTAACATGTAAACAAATGTGTGTCTCAACTTGTCTTCAAGCTTTGTGTTTTCTTTGTAAAAGTAAATGCCTTGACCTTACATTTATTTTACCGTTTTCAGAACCACATTGTCCAGACCTATCTCACTGCCACCTAAAATGCCCATATGGTTACAAGAAGGACAAAAATGGATGCCCAATTTGTTGCTGCAACGAGAGTGAGTAATTTTTTAATACTAGTTTTTTAAATATTTGATTCAAAAAATATTAATTATTAGTTTTTAGAACACTTAAGTGAAAAAACTTTGTTTTAATCCACTGTGAGTATTTATTTTTTGAAAAAACGTTTTCGGAGATCATTCTCCATCTTCAGTTTCTTATATACTAAACTTAAAACTAATAACAATTAATTAAACAAAGTTTTTAATTTATTATATAATTTATTATATATATTAGGTATATTTAACCTATATATTTATATATAGATTAAAACAAAGTTTTTTCATTTAAGTGTTCTAAAAATTATTTTTTGAATCAAATATTTGAAATGTAATTCCACAATGTTTCACCAAAACAATTTGACTAGTTTTTTTGTGTTCTCATCTAATCAATCATAAAAAAACGCAACTAATCTACACAGTGTAACTTTTTCTGCGTTATTCCCGTAGGGGTCGCATGTAGTAATTCTGCACCTATTTATTTTTACGGGTTAGGGGGCCGGCCTCACACAAACCACTTTCAGTTGAAGTGGGAATTTCCCAGCTCCTGGTGGGGCTGGTTTTCATTTCATGTGAAGGCCAAGTAAACCTTGAGATCGAACCCTTGCTCTAGGCATGGAATACAAGCATTCTACTAATTGAGCTAACGACCTTTTTTACGAGCTTGGTCGTCGTCGCTACAAAGCGCCAATTCTCAAGCAAGACCCACTTGCTGTACAGCTGGATGGACCTTTGGTGACCGGTCATTGATAAAGGTGTATGAATTTTTCAACCCAGCGTAAAGCAAATTAAAAAAAAAGAAGGTAGGTATATTTTGTGTGCTCCGCCGGGATTCGAACCCGCAACCTTCCATTCAGAGTCCGAAGTGTTACCACTGAACTACGGACCTGCCCAATCATAAGTTTATATATTTTTTTGTTGTAGAAAATATAAGGATTATTTTTAACTTGCAAGGTTAAGTACACATATACCGGTAACTCGTTCTACGAGGCTTGTCCACAAATTGAGTGTACTGAGGCTCTCACCACTGGATGGATTTTATTTTCGACATATTGGCTACACTTTTGTGTAGCCTGACTTTTTCCTTACGCAACGAGATTGGTTTGATGTCAGTACGTTGAAAAGTGTCATTCACATTTTGTGGAAGATGTCAATGCAATCTCCCACCAACCCCTTCGTCCACTTCTCAACCTCCTTCTTTACCTCCTTGTCGGTTGAAAACCTTCTTCCACCCACTGGCAGCTTCAGGAAGATAATGAGATAGTTATCTAAAGGTGATGGGTCAGAGACCCAAAAACCTGATCTAGAAATTTTTAAAATATTTTTTTGTGATAACATGTTAAAAATTGTGTGTCTGAACTGGTCTTCCAGCTATGTGGTTTCTTCGTAAAAGAAAATGCATTGACCTTACATTTATTTTACCGTTTTCAGAGCCACATTGTCCAGACCTATCTCACTGCTACATAAAATGCAAATATGGTAAAAAGAAGGACAAAAATGGATGCCCAATTTGCGAATGCAATGGTAAGCTAATGCTTTTACATGATTGCCATTTAATATTGTTCAATTTTAAATGTTTTTTATCTTTGACCTTAGATAATAGATCGATAGTAATTGTTAAGAACTTTTAATTAGAAATTTTGAAAAGATTTTTTTTGTGATAACAACATGTGAGATATTGTGTCTCAACTTGGCTTCTAGCTTTGGGTTTTGTTTCGTAAAAGAAAATGCCTTGACCTCACATTTATTTTACCGTTTTCAGACCCACCTTGTTCACACCCCTATCTTACTGCTTCATAAAATGCCGATATGGTCAAAAGAAGGATAAAAATGGATGCACTCTTTGTTTCTGCAACGATCGTAAGTCTTTTTTTTAACACGTTTTTTATTGCGTTCTCATTTGATCAATCATAAAATGATAGAGCCTTCTGTTGTAGCAGATACAATGATTTTTTTTTATTAAGGAGGTTGTAATTTTTTTCACATTCTATGAAAATATACGTTTTTGTTGAGACTACCGATTACAGATTGTGAAAGAGTGGGGTATACACAGCGAGCGTAAAAGAAGAAAATGCATGAAAAAGGGAATGGATATGAATGAGTTGAAAGAGGTATGTAAGGATAGGAAGAAATGGAGGCAGCTTTGCAGTTTTCTTCTGACCACCCCTAGCGGAATGGCGACAGAGCTACAGTTACAGCTAAACGTGTTCAACAAATGTCTTTGAGTAATTATAAATAAATTATAATTCATTCAAATGTACAATAAATTGCTTATATTAATATGATTTTTTAATAAAATATAATATGCATACGTTGACAAAAATCTAAAAAAAATATTAATTTGTTTCAGGATCACAAAAAACAAAAATATACCTTAACATGATAGTTTTCTAAATTTCCGAATTCTTCAAATATGCTTATAAAATCTAAATCTTGTTTGTAAAATATATATTAATTTCTGAAAATAAACATTTTATAAATTTATTTATTTGTTTTATTTTTATTTATAATTATTGTTTTATTAATTATTATGTTTAAGACTTGTTAAGATCAAGAAATGTATGATTTTTTAAATACAATTAAAAATTGTTGAATGAAGAAAATACTTACTGAGATGTTTTTTACTAGCTTCTGAAAACAAGCAACAAATTTTACCGACATCAAAAACAGTTTTTTTTATGAAAACTTCCCAAAAACTATGTTTTCTAATCATTTTCAAGTCAAAAATTTTCAGATTTCTTGATGATTATTTTAATACTTATTTCACTGAAACTGCAGACTGCAGAGACAAAAATTTTTTTTTCGTAAAAAAGTATTTATGTATACACATTAATTCTTAAACTATTTCTATTCATGATCAAATTCCAGTTACTTGGTAGTTTTTTTGAACCTTTTAAGCTCACATTAAATTCATATCCAATCTAATCTTATCTAAGTCGCAAAGATATGTTACATCGGGGATTCACATTATATGCATTCTCACAAGCAGACACGTACAAGTTCACGCTTACACATGCTTGCTCATAAAAACCTAGATATCAAATGGACTTACACCCTGCAACTTTTGCCGTCCTTCTCTGAAACAGGGGTGACATTGGCAAAGTGAACCATTTTTACAGCATATTTGGTCAGCCGCATACAAACCTATAAGTCAAGGCACTTACAGCATGGGTAGTGTAAAGATCTGACTCCATCTATATTCGTTTATACATCCGTAATTCTGTACAAAGTATAATATATCTTTCTATGGTACTTAAAAACTTGGAACAAAAAAAGGTACCCTCATAAAAAAAACCTTGAGCTGTCCTTTGACAACTCCATTGCTGGGTTGAATTCAGTTTCGATCTGTTTCCCGGGAGTGACGCGTCTCTTCTAGATAAAATCTGAAAATTGCTGTTTAATATTTGATTTGTGGGTGTTTGTGTGGAGATGGAGCTGAAGATGGACCTGAGATGCTGCCGGGAGAAAATAATTAGGCTGATTGCACTAAAAATAACTAATGTCGCGACATTAATACAAACTTAAAACCAGTGGCGTGTTCCTGTCCGTGAGTAAAGCGGTTTGCACAATTATTTTTCTACCATTCGAATTTCGATTGGTTAAGGCATTATTTATGGGGATGTGGAAAGGTCTTTCGTAGTCTGTGCTTCGGGTCTTCCACCCATATCGGGTTTTCCCGATATTGAGGTGCACCAGGAACAGGTTATGGAGTAGATATTTCCACAATTATTGTTTTGCCAGGTTTTCTTTATTTTGGCATCTGTCTCGGGTCTACTTGGCCGGACTTGCTGAGCATCAGACGGTGCCATGGTATTGCGAATTTTGGTGGAATGATGGGGTAAATTAGAAGCTGTCTTCCCTAACAAAAGCAGCTTGGAATAGAGTATGGAGTAGGCGCGCGTTAAGTTTTGGTAACGGGAATGCTGAAATATCCGACCCAGTGGGGTAACACTTAGTCGAAGCTGGTGACAAGACTTCCTTTCCTTTTTCCAAAAATTAGCGTGCTAAAGTCCTGTGACGATTCTTTGGTAGAAGAGAGAGAGCGTCAAGCTTGTAAACCGATCGGTTAATCTCACTTCGGGGTCGCAAGTCCCCGACTTCTCCATTGGAGCTAGCAGGCAGATTTTCTACTTAGAGGTGGGATTTTTAATTAAAATAATTATGGGGTGGGTGGAGGTAGATTTTTCATATTATTATAAATATTTTATACGTAATATATTTAGACGCAATGTAATTTATTCATATTGTTATTATAATGTTATTTTGTAAATTTATGTAATCTGTCAAATAAAAAGACTAACAAAAATTAACACATCAAGTAACTTTTCGCGATCTACGTCCCCCCTTTTTCCTTGTTCCCTATTTTGTATACGCCCTTGAATACGTTGACTGCCGTGTTTTTTTTCTATACGCCGTGACCTTACCAGAGCGGGTTCTAGTAATTTCACAGAAAACAAAATCCCATTAAAAATTAAAGTCACTTGTTTTAAAATCGGTTTTAATATCATATAGTCATTTTACAATACACGTAACTTAAATCTCGTAAGCTTTTTAATTATAATTTTGAATTTACAATTTAGTTAGAAAATGCGTATGTTCCACACCAAACGATAACGAATTTGGGTTTGCCACTAAAGTAGATTTTGAAACGGTAAAACAAAAAATCACACAACGTTCTGTTTCATAATCTTCCACACGACGAGCAGTCCTAACCTTAGCTAGACGATCACACAAATGGCCAAAACTACGACTACGATCCTCAGAGGAGGCAGCGAGGGATATTTACCAGTTCCAGTACGAGCAGTGCCAGCATCCACAAGGATCCCAAGATTTCTGATCTTTCTTCATCAACCAGGAGTTCACCATACCAGCATTCCCAGAATACCTTTTCCAGAACTCGGACCACTCTCCCTCATTTTTATTTCTTCGTAGGGGGGGGGAACTCTACAGTTGGTATCCGTGACCAAGGATCGTTTGGTTAGACAAGTGGAACATGCGTATTTTGTTAAAAATTCAATAGTAAATCAGTAAAATCCCTTTTAAATATCTTAAATCGAAAATGTCACGGTTACTGAATTAATTTTTGATAAAAATTTAATAATAAATTGTAAAATCGAGTATTAACTTCTTAAAGCGAAAATTTAACTAGTAAAAGAATAACGTATTTTAAATGTTTAACGTATCTAAAAAACTCAATAATAGTTTAGTAAAATCGCGTTTAAATTTCTTTAATTGAAAACTTCACGAGTAAAATGTTAACGTATCTTTCTTAAAAATTTAATAGTTGATTTGTAAAGTCGCATTTAATTTTATGAAATCTAAAACTTCGCGAGAAAAAAAGAGTGTATTTTAAATTTGGTTAAAATCGCCTAGGGCTGCTTTTTTACGCGCGCGGCCCTGATCTTGCTGCGACACATGTGTCGATTTTTTTGTGATCTTAGAATTTTGGTCTGGGGTCGAGGCAAGGGTTTTTTTTTGTTCATTATTTCCACTTTGGAAATAATTTATTGCCTTCCTTCATTTGAAAAAGGTTTTGAACTTGTTTGAAACAAGGATTTGTTGTTTTAGGAATACTATTTCAATATTAAGATGAATGCAAGATGTGTTTAAACGCGTAAGAAAGAAACCCTTAGTTCAAATAATATTATCGTTTTTGTTTTAAAAACCATAAATCCCGAGCCAATGTGATAAAATTTTATAACTTGCGTCGTTTCAAGTGAGAGTTATAGTTTATTTTTTTGCTTTCGTGTGAGTGATATAGGTTTTCATGTGAACAAAATATATTTTAAGTGTTGAGTGTTTTTATATTTTGGGTGAAGTGATTTTGTGATATACGTGCGTTTAGTTTATTAGAAATAATAATATACTTGAGTGACTTACATAATATATCTTATTAAGTTCGAAAAACGAACGTCATAAGTGATCATTGAGTGATTGTATTTGCTTTGTGTTGTTTTGAGGTGCAACAGAATTTGTCGTAATTTGGAAGCTTTTGGAAGGCATTTTTTTTAAAATAAATGGAAAAACAGATGGAGACGATTCTTCCATTGAAAATTGAGAGGCCGATATTCGCGGGGTTTGACGAATACCCTTTACGGTTCTTAGAAGAATTGGAAACATTTATAAGACTAACGGATGCCGGGGGACGTGCAATGCAGGTTGTTGATGAATGTTTGATTGGAAATGCTCGGCTATGGGCGGATATTTATCGTTCAAAATGGGCATGTTTTGCAGAATTCAAGAAAGACTTTTTGAAACGATATTGGGGATATATTGAGCAGCGAGAGGCGAGGATAAAAATATTAACAGGAAAATGGGACCCTCAAGGAAACAAAGATATGGTGGAACATTTCTGCGAGCATTACATGCTGTCGCAATCCGTGATACCACCCCAGGATAAAACCCAAGCTGTTGAAGACGTGATGAGACATTATCCAGACGATGTATGGAGAATGTGGAGTGTGACCGGAAAATCTACAGCCTGTGAAGCCGCTGAATACCTGAGGATGATACAAGACATAGAGGAAATCACGAGAGCTAGAGTGAACTCAACCGCAGAGGATTCCAGATGTCCTAAACATGAAGAGTCATGTCCACGAAAGACGAATGCTGACTACACCAAGCGGAGACGAAGGACAAAGTTGCGGCGACGGTTAAAAAGAAATGGGAAGGAGAAGGTCAACGCCTTAAAAGAATTGAACACGATTGCATTTGAAAAATAATTTTGTCTGATTTTATTTATGACTATTACCTTCAATTGATATAATACGTTGTGCCAATGCGATGATAATATGTTCTGATTTGGAAAATAAACATTACTGATTTATGAACACAAGTGCATATATCATTTTTTATTTTAAATTCTCGCCCACAAAAGTACACGCATAATATTATGTTGAAATGGTCCACGGGGTAAGACTTTTAGGGGGGAGAAGAGCGAGGGGAGTGGGGACTGACGCAACCCTAAGCGCTTCCAGATGTGTGTGAGATATTGGAAGGAGGAATGCAGCGGACAGAGCGAACGACACAACAGAGCAGTGCGGTAACCAAAGCATGGAAATCCAGTGATGGAAAATAAAAATATCGATTGTTCTACAAATTCGTTCGAAGATAAACATAAATGAAGTAAAATGATACAAATATTTGTGCGCGAGCTCAATTCGGAAATAATATTGATGCATTAATTATTTTTTTCATATCTTTAACTAAAGAATTTTCTGAAAACTTTTCCATTCGTAAACTCTTGAAAACCTTCCATAAAATTAGGGGGGAATGTAAAGATCTGACTCCATCTATATTCGTTTATACATCCGTAATTCTGTACAAAGTATAATATATCTTTCTATGGTACTTAAAAACTTGGAACAAAAAAAGGTACCCTCATAAAAAAAACCTTGAGCTGTCCTTTGACAACTCCATTGCTGGGTTGAATTCAGTTTCGATCTGTTTCCCGGGAGTGACGCGTCTCTTCTAGATAAAATCTGAAAATTGCTGTTTAATATTTGATTTGTGGGTGTTTGTGTGGAGATGGAGCTGAAGATGGACCTGAGATGCTGCCGGGAGAAAATAATTAGGCTGATTGCACTAAAAATAACTAATGTCGCGACATTAATACAAACTTAAAACCAGTGGCGTGTTCCTGTCCGTGAGTAAAGCGGTTTGCACAATTATTTTTCTACCATTCGAATTTCGATTGGTTAAGGCATTATTTATGGGGATGTGGAAAGGTCTTTCGTAGTCTGTGCTTCGGGTCTTCCACCCATATCGGGTTTTCCCGATATTGAGGTGCACCAGGAACAGGTTATGGAGTAGATATTTCCACAATTATTGTTTTGCCAGGTTTTCTTTATTTTGGCATCTGTCTCGGGTCTACTTGGCCGGACTTGCTGAGCATCAGACGGTGCCATGGTATTGCGAATTTTGGTGGAATGATGGGGTAAATTAGAAGCTGTCTTCCCTAACAAAAGCAGCTTGGAATAGAGTATGGAGTAGGCGCGCGTTAAGTTTTGGTAACGGGAATGCTGAAATATCCGACCCAGTGGGGTAACACTTAGTCGAAGCTGGTGACAAGACTTCCTTTCCTTTTTCCAAAAATTAGCGTGCTAAAGTCCTGTGACGATTCTTTGGTAGAAGAGAGAGAGCGTCAAGCTTGTAAACCGATCGGTTAATCTCACTTCGGGGTCGCAAGTCCCCGACTTCTCCATTGGAGCTAGCAGGCAGATTTTCTACTTAGAGGTGGGATTTTTAATTAAAATAATTATGGGGTGGGTGGAGGTAGATTTTTCATATTATTATAAATATTTTATACGTAATATATTTAGACGCAATGTAATTTATTCATATTGTTATTATAATGTTATTTTGTAAATTTATGTAATCTGTCAAATAAAAAGACTAACAAAAATTAACACATCAAGTAACTTTTCGCGATCTACGTCCCCCCTTTTTCCTTGTTCCCTATTTTGTATACGCCCTTGAATACGTTGACTGCCGTGTTTTTTTTCTATACGCCGTGACCTTACCAGAGCGGGTTCTAGTAATTTCACAGAAAACAAAATCCCATTAAAAATTAAAGTCACTTGTTTTAAAATCGGTTTTAATATCATATAGTCATTTTACAATACACGTAACTTAAATCTCGTAAGCTTTTTAATTATAATTTTGAATTTACAATTTAGTTAGAAAATGCGTATGTTCCACACCAAACGATAACGAATTTGGGTTTGCCACTAAAGTAGATTTTGAAACGGTAAAACAAAAAATCACACAACGTTCTGTTTCATAATCTTCCACACGACGAGCAGTCCTAACCTTAGCTAGACGATCACACAAATGGCCAAAACTACGACTACGATCCTCAGAGGAGGCAGCGAGGGATATTTACCAGTTCCAGTACGAGCAGTGCCAGCATCCACAAGGATCCCAAGATTTCTGATCTTTCTTCATCAACCAGGAGTTCACCATACCAGCATTCCCAGAATACCTTTTCCAGAACTCGGACCACTCTCCCTCATTTTTATTTCTTCGTAGGGGGGGGGAACTCTACAGTAGTCAGCCGCATACCAACCTATAAGTCTTATCTAATCTTATCTAATCTAAGCTGCAAGGATAATATATCATTTAAGATTTAAATCAAGTGCATTCCCACAAGCAGACATGTATAATTTCGCGCTAACACATGCCGCATGTGGACCTACATTATAAGATAGATAGATAGATAGATTCATTTTCACCTTAAAGTACATGACAGGTCTTAAACCTAATGCAAATAATAATTCAAAATATTCACAAATCACAAGTAACATAAATCAGCTTAGGAGAAACGGAAGCCTCTGTCTTAGCTGATGTTCACTCAGGTGAAATATATCAACTGAAGAGGAGATCTCATTGAGCATAGCCATTGCCCTCCCCACAGTCATAACTCTAGGTAGGTTATTCCTGCATCTTGGGAGTAGCAATAGTCTATGCTCACGTTGCCTACAATAATTGTCGGGAACCTACAGATCAATTTGTCCCAGAAGAGCGGGATTACAAATCTCACCACGAAACAAGCGGAAAAAATGAACTATCAAAAATTCATTCCTTCTTGCCTCCAGGCTACTGAAACCAAGCATGCCGAGTACAAACGCACTTGGATATAGCCAAGGATAATACCCATACGTCCTCATGTAGCGAAATCTCAAGATTTTTTTCTGAACCCTCTCCAGCATGAGAACATGTTTGGCACTATCTGGAGCCCAAACAAGCGAGCCATACTCAAGCCTGCTCCGCACCAGTGCACTGTACAGCAGGGCTAAAACGAGTTGAGTAGATGTGAACATCCTACTATTTCGAATGACAAATCCCAACATTTTCAGTGCTTTGCCACAAATTATCTCAATATGAGAACTGAAGTTCAGTTTGCTATCAAACGTAACACCAAGATCTTTTACTGATGACATACGTGTTAAACTTGCACCGCTCATGGTGTATCTAAGAAATATCAATCTAGTAGCTCTTGTATAAGTCATAACATTTCACTTTGATACGTTAAAATGCAATTTGTTTTGCCTACCCCATTCAAAAATATTATCAATATCAGTTTGGAGCAAGTAACAATCATCTAAAGATTTAATTTGAAGAAAAAGTTTCAGGTCATCAGCAAAAAGTAGGAATTTTGTATGAAAAATAGAATCAGATATAGGTATCATTAATAAACATAGAGAACAACAATGGCCCCAAAACAGATCCCTGAGGCACTCCTGACTGGGTTTCAAATGGTTGAGATTGAAATATACCATGTGACCCATGAAATATACCGTAAGAAGCCATCTCAAATGAACGTAAGCCCTGCAACTCTTGCCGTCCTTCCCTGAGACAGGGGTGACATTGGCAAAGTGAACTATTTTTTCACAGTATGGAAGGTCAGCCGCATTCCAACCTATAAGTCAAGGAACATACATGACAAATTACATTTTTAAAATAACTAAATTATAATATGTATGGACATCAAAAACCAACAGAAAACATTTTATTTTATTTAAAAAACCCTAGCCGCTAACATCACAGATTAACTGCCATTTCTTTTTGTCCTTACACACTTCTTTAAGTCAAGGAAATAATAAAATCTATGAAATAAATCAGTCCATTTTAAAAAAAAAAATTGTGTTTTTATTTTGATCTGTAAAGAATTTGTGTCTCAAACCTTCCAAAAACTAAAATACCAAACTTTTCCTCACATAAACGTGAACCTTCCTGTTCTTATTCTTCCTCAGCCTTTCTCAGTCGACTCCACGACGTAGGCCTCCTCCAGTCCGCTCCATTCCTGTCTTTCGGCTGCTTTGTTCAGCCATCCACTGTGTGCAGTTCCCTTGATGTCATCCAGCCACCTCAACTGGGGTCTCCCCACTTCCCGCTTGGACATCCTGGGCCGGCACTGGACGATCCTATTCGTCCACCTGTCATGGTCCTGCTTTGCGACGGGACCAGCCCAGCGCCACTTTAAGCAGGCCACTCGCTGTATGACATCAGTGACACCAATACGTCTACCAAACTCCTCTCTAGAGCTAATTGTGGAATAAACTCTTGTCATTGAATAGGACAAATATTTTCGTATCGAAGGTCCAATAAAGTACGGCATCGAGAAACTTCATTCAGCAAATGAACCAACACTCTTTGGAAAACCAAAAAACGCAGCTAAACTACACATATAGTGCAACTTATTGCCGCGGTATCCCTGAAAGGTATCGCACGTGGCGAGTAGAACCTATTTATTTTACAGGTAAGGGAGCTGGTCTTACGTCAACCACTTCAGTTGAAGTGGGGGTTTCCCACCTCCCATGGGGGCTTGCACTCATTTCTTGTGAAGGCTGAGTAAGCCTTGCCGGTATTTTATTTTGGGTTTTTGAAATAAAACACCGAAACGAAAAATCATTTCTGACCACCTAGATGGGATTCAAATTTGGGCTCTCTGCATGGAATGCAAGCACTCTACCAACTGAAAGGAGATGGTTGGATGGAGTGTTGGCAGTTTAGTGGTGCCAGTTTAGTTTAGAGCTATCGACCTTTTTACGAGCTTGGTCGTCGTTGCTACAAAGCGCCAATTCTCAAGCAAGACCCAGTTGCTGTAAGGCTGAATGGACCTTTAGTGACCGGTCATTGGTAAAGGTTTATGAATTTTTCAACCCAGCGAAGAGCCAATTTGAAAATATAAATGGTATATTTTTTGTGCTCCGCCGGGATTCGAACCCACAACCTCACATTCAGAGTCCGAAGTGTTACCACTGAACTACGGACCGGTCTAGTTGCCACCAAAAAACAATGCATTAGTCTGCTTATGTATGTGCGGTGGAATTGAAGCATTTGAGAAGCATGACAGGAAAATCTCTGAAGGATAGAGTAAGGAATGAATGGGTAAAGAAAGAATGTTATTGATTGTAGAGGCATTAACTTTGTAATCGTTCATCATTAAGGATAAAAGAAAAACAGCTTTGTTTTCGATAACTTGAGTATATATATATTTAACCACCTGACGATGCAAACGGATGTTTGCAAAACCGGTTGTGATGTAAAATATATATACTCGAGTAATTGAAAACAAAGCTGTTTTTCTATTATCCTTAAAGAATGTTAAATATAACTTGTTATGTTATGAATGTTAAACAAAACTCATTCCTCTGCGAAACTGCCCGCTTATGTAATGAGTAACCGGTATCTGTGTTTCCACCCCAATTAAACTTGCCCTTTTCAAATACAATATCAATCGCCATTTCCTCTCAGTGTCTCAAAACAAAGCAACGCCACACACACCACAGCACTGCGCAGCTAACGGCCCTGCAACCGGACATGGACAACTGCCACATCACCAACACCTCTGCGGCACAATAACAAGTGTCATAGACCCTTAGAGTCTCTTGAATCTAGGGAGTCTCCCGCATAGGCTTTATTAAAAAAAAAAAAAATGAAAGACGATGTGAAAACTGAGGTACAAAATAATGTGATGAGATGGAGTGGAGGCATGTGAAGAGAATGAATGATGATAGACTGACAAAGTATACGTGCAGAAGAACTGTGAAAGGAAAAAGAGGTACAGAGAAATACCTTTATATAAAAAAAAACATATTGGGTGTGATTCACGCAAAAACAGCGCTCCAACGACAATACCATGTTGAAAGCACCGGTTCTCATTAAATCACCGAAGTTAAGCAACATTGGGTGCGGATGCTACTTCGATGGATAAACGCGAGGTACATCGCGTGTTGTTGGCATTTCTTAGACCGGTCCGTATATATCGCTCCCCCAGTTCTTGTTTACCGTATACGCCAATCTTGTCAAATATGCCTTTTTCATGCAGTTGTCTTATGGATCAAATTCTACCCAATCTGAGCTAAGAAAAACCGTAAAACTCGATAATTTGAGAGTTTTTTTTAAATATTTTTTAAATAAATTTCTTGTTTTTGATCTTGCTGAGAATTGGCGCTTTCTACAGCGACGACCAAGCTCGCAGAGGGCTCTTGAGGTGTGATACACACAAAATCAGCGCTCACCAAATATATCATCCTAATAATATTATATTAGGTACAAATTTGTACAAATTCTGCATGTAATGAAAACAAGATTTGAAGTAAAACACCTGAAAGTATAAGATGATGTTTGTTAGTATTTTTTTGAATAAAGCGAAAAGTATTTTAGTAAAATTAACGATTTATCAACAACAAAAAAGCGATAATTTATATAACATGAATAGAACCTAAAAAAATAATTGGCATATGTTTCTTTTGTCAATTGGCACAGCTGTTTTGAAGTGAAATATGGAGCAAAATCGCATAAAACATGTTTATTTACAATATATTCAATTCATATTTTGGACAGTGATTAAGTATCACGAATTTTTTTTTTACTTAAATAAGGAAATTTTTGAAAAAAAGGTAGTTATTGTTGTGCAATCTGAGAGGTAAGATAATTAATATTGTTTCATTATTTTTTACTGAAAAGACGTTTTGATTTGTGTTTTGAGTAGGAACCGAAAATATCATTTCAGGTTGTTATCATTAAAATCATGAATATTGTCAAATTATCAAGATTATAGATAATCTAATCTACATTTTGCCAGTTACATTTTAAATGTTTATTTTAATAAATTTCAAATGAAACAGTTTTTTGTAAATTTACTAATGGTTTTATTTGATACACAGCCCGTTACGGGAAAAGCAATAACTCCCACCATCAAAATGAAACTAACATGTCACAAAAACTCCAAAAAATATTGGACATGTTATTAATAACCATACATAATATAAAGGGCCTGTTGCACCAAACTCCAATCAGACAAAAATCAAAATTAAGTGTGATTTCTCCAATCCCATCAAAAATTTGGTTGCATATACGTAAACCAGCCGATGCACATCATATTTCCTGTTCAAATTCCATCATAAATTATTCCCCACTTCCGAGACATAATTAACCGAGGTGCTTACCAGAATTGAGCAATCAAATTTTATGTGTCAATCAAATATTTTTTAGAGTTTTGTGTAATAGGCCCTTAATCACTATAATCTATGGTCTATGTTTCACAGATTCATATTACACGGATTCCCATAACGCTCCCTCAGTTCTTGTTTGCCGTGTACGCCAATCTTCTCAAATATAACTTTTTCATGCAGTTGTCTTATGAATCAAATTCTACACAATCTGAGCTAAGAAAAACCGTAAAACTCGATAATGTGAGAGTTCTGTTAAATATTTTTTAAATAAATTTCTTGTTTTCATAAGACACATTGGTCCAGTACACATGCAAACATTGCTCATGTAAAAATTTCTCAATGGCGTATACGGCAAACAAGAACTAAGGCAGCGATAAGCAGACACGTATAAATTTGCGCTTACACATGCCGGGAACACAACGGGGCTTAGTTAAATTATCATCATCATCATCGTATCGCATCTAAGCTGCACACATGTATACAACTTCTTGCCACGTGAATAAATAATTAATATTAGAATAATTTCTTTGGTGAGCGTTGTCTTTGTGCACATCACACCCCAGGGGCCTTCTGCGAGTTTGTTCGTAGCTTTTCAAAGCGCCATTTTTAATAAAACAATATTTTTATGTTTCAGATTGAACAACCAAAATGGCGGGGATAAAATTTTTATTCCTGTTTTTTGCTCTGGCGTACATCGTTGACTCCACGTCCGGTAAGGATTATTTATAAGTTTTTTTTTTTTTCTATGTACCTAAGTACAAATGATTTTCTCCCGTCAGGAGTGAGAGGTACGCAATACGCTGCGGTGGCAGACTCGCTATTTCTGAATAAGTTGTTAATATCATCATAGCACATTGAGTACTAAAACAGTGTTTAGTATTGTTATAAAGTATAATTCTTTTTTAATATGTAATTCTACTTTATAACAATCCTAAAAAAAAAAATTTTTGAAAAAAAAAAAATTACTATATACATAAATTTCAAATCCCTACAGCGTATTATCGACATTATAATGAAGAGTTGTGATTGCTTGAAAAGGAGATTCTTAAAATTTTGCTCGATAAAAAAAAAACACGAAAAATCCTCTAATTTTTCACATCTTCACTTGTGTGTTTTCTCGATTTAATTTTTTAACTTTCTTGAAATTCGGTTATTTATCAAAACACAAAATGTGAGATCCTTACTATTGTTTTTTTAAAAAACATGGTGGATCATTTTTTTATTTTTTCACAATTTATTTAACATTCCGTTCACATACAGAGTTACTTTACACGGAAACCATACAACGGTCAATTGACATCTGAAACTACAGAAACCTTTGGCTTTTCCGATATTTTTGTTTTCAAATTCTAGCTTGTCCTCCAGAAGAAAACCCATGTGCGTTAATAAGATGCCGAGGGGATGCAGAATGCAAAGTTATTGGTGAGTATTCATTGATAATTAATTAATACTGTTATGATTGTAATAGGATTTTTAAATCAAATAAAAAAAAAACATTTATTTATTTAACCCAACGTCGGTGTACAACGTAATCACTTTTCTAGCTCTTTGTTAATCGACTTCACGGCTCAATGTTTCAATCGAACTGCCCTCTGTTCCATTGCGGCTTGTTTGTATAGGTACGAGAGGGACGATTCTTGTTTGTTCTAGATTATTCTCTAGTGGATTTTACCAGACATCTGTATACTGTTCGATATTATTCCAGTTACGCCTACCAGAAAACTATATAAGACTTATACAAGATAAACTACTAAGACTTATATTAAAACCGAGAAGGTGTTATTTGAAAAAAAACACAGAGTTTTTTTTTCATAAATCTAGCATTTATTTCACAGCAAGTAATTTCGACTTGCTTACATAATTTTCAAGAAGACAACATCAATCGTTAAGTTTGGGCTTCAAATTAGTCCGCAATGAACGTGGAAAAATCAAGATGGCCTTAATTGAAGACCAGAACGAGCCTCCATCATTACAATCCGTAAAAAGTAAGCTCTGCGGGACGCCATTTTAAATAGAGAATAAATGTAACGTCACTTGGATGGGCTAAGAAAAGCGCAACTTCAATAGACTCTCCTCCAGAACCCAAAAAGATCAAGAGTCTTTGATGATTCAATTTAAGAAACAAATCTTTGACAATTAGGTACAGCGTGAAAATTAATTTTTAATTTTAATTAAAAATATTTATTTTTTTGCGCATCGATTTATTTTCACATTCTTTAAATTTTAAATGCCTTACCGCTACCGGACTTTATCCGTCTATCTTCAGACGCTAACTAAGGTTAAAAAAAAAGTGTCAAAATTCAGCGTAGGAGAAAGTGGAAAGAAAAAATATAAATTCCTAAATAAAATTATACAGTCTAAACGAATATTTGGTATTTTAAAAATTGATGTTTTTACAGTGAACATCTTGATGAATTTATTAATTGATTTCTTTTTTTTCTTTTGCCAACAGATCATAAAGCAGTTTGCGTGAAACGAAGTAAGTCATAACTAAACTGCTAACTCGTGTTTCGTTAATTTTTTATATAAAAAAAATACTCTGAATACCAGCGGAGCCCAAAAAAATAACATTTACGTATTCCAAATCTGAATGAAATGAAAGAAGTATGTAAGGACCGAAAGAAATGGCGGTTAATTTTGCAATGTTGGCGGCTTGGACATTGTATTTTGAGTTCAACAATAGTTTTTATTCTAATTTTCTATTTGGCTTCATGGTTTTATAATTTGTTGTGCTTCTTGACTGATGGGTTGGTACGAGGCTGACCCCCTGGGCTGTAAAAAATGGTTCACTTTTTTCAATGCCACTCCGGTTTAAGGGAAAGGCGGCAGGAGCTGCAAGGTTTATGTTCATGTAGGGATTTTTTATTTTTTTTTATTACAGCTGTGGTCTCCCAACTTCTCTCCAACATATTGGTAGATAGTGCTGGTAGAACTGTTATGGTTTTAGTGGGGTTCTCTTTAATTAGACTGCGATTTATTTATTTAACAATATTTATTTTGCAAAATAACGGTTACACAGTACTACTCTAGCTCTATCGACTTCGCGTCACAATGTTTCAAGCTACGTGACCCTCCGCACCATTGCGGCCTATATTTATTCAGTTCATATGGACGTTTCTCGTGTATTCCAGATTCTTCTACAGTGGATTGTTCCACACACACACATTGTGAGGGTTTTTCTTCTGTCCTGCTGATTGACACAATTAATAATATAACATACACACTTTAATATGTTTACTTTTATTTCTTTCACAATGTATACACAATTAACCACAGCACAATAATATTCTTTATTCTTAATTACACCGGCTTGTGGCTATCCCGCCAGGCAAGCTTTTTTTTCCCTTTCTACCTTCCTTTGTTTTCCTTTTCATTCAAATTCAAATCTCATGTTCCATTTTACCTAACAAACAAATCCATCTCGTTACAATACACCTCCTTCCTCTCATAAAAAAAAAACATTCCCAATTTTTTTTTTTCTTTTACAATGAGTAAATAATGTATCATAATGCTCAGCCGGCGCCACATATTTTGTTTTATTTTAAGGATAAATTTCAAAAATATGAAAATAAAAAAAAAACCTGTTTCTGATACATTATTCAGTCATTAATACATTTTTTAACAATACCAATTATTTTCATACTAAAATTAATATATATTTTTTTTTTTAACACAAATTTCATATTCAATATTATAAACAAATATTTGTTTTTTTTTTTTTTAAATACTTAATTCAACAATTCAAAATAATCAAATAACAATACATAATAAACATTCACCAGTTTATTAATCAATTCATTAAAATAACTTTTTTTTTTTTAAATATGTATCACATCTTTCCCAATATTTAAATTTATTTCAAATTTATTTTTCATTAATAAATTTATCAGTCCATCAATTTTTTTAAAAACTTTACCTTCATATGTAATACTTTGTTTAATTTATGTTTCATACCTTCATTCATGCAATGTTTCATAATTCATTCTTTCACTGATCACTTTTATATCAACTTTCACCGTATCATTCATCACCTCAAATTTTTCATACACATGAAAATATGTTTTTTTTTTTATTTATTTTTTAATCTAATTTGATTATGTCCTTGATGTGATATTTATTTATAACATTTGTGTCTATATCTTTTAATACATAGACTATCTTGCTAACTTTCTTTTCTATTCTGGCTTTGACAAATTTTGGAGCCAACTTTGTACAGAAGTATTTCCCTGCATTTGATTGTATGAAATTTTTACGCCATACAATATCCCCTTGATCATAGACACGATTTGATCTACCTTTATTATAATAATTTGCATTTTTATTATATGCATCCCATAAATTTTCTGTTACAATTTTGTATAATGTGTTTAATTCCTTCATTTTATCTTTATGCATATCTCTATATTTATCTAAATCTTCCTTTGATTCTATTTCATCATTTACTATTTCACCATGAATTTCACCATTTAGTACAATCTCCCTACCTCTTGCTAATACATTAGGTGTGTATCCTGTTGCTAAATTGACTGTATTATTTATTATGCTTTGTACTGAATCTAAGAAAGTATCCCATTTTCTTTGTTCATTTTCAACAAAAATAGCTAATGTGTATCCTATTGTTCTATTATATGTCTCTACATTATTGCACATGGGAGTATATAAAGTTGTATAAAATATTTTCTGTACTCCATATGAGTACATAAAATCTTTAAATGCATTTGACTTTAAATTCTTTCCATTATCTGTTATTATCGTTTGCGGTACTCCTTCTGTTAAAAATATTTTATTTTCTATTAATTTTACTATTTCTTCTGTAGTAGCTCTTCTTAAAGGAAATAACCAACAATATTTGGTAAAAACATCTATTATTGATAATATATGTATATAGCCCGTACTTGATTTAGGTAATGGTCCTATCAAATCAATACTCAGCATTTTTAACGGTCTATCCACTCTTTTTCTATTTTCCATTTTTCCTGCTGGAGGTAAATTATTCGGCTTATACATTTTACATTTTTGACATTTATTTATAAAACTTTTTATATCTGCATACATATTTTTCCAATAGTAACATCTTGATATGTATTTATAAGTTTTAAAAATACCTACATGTCCATTATCATGATGATTCTTTATTATAGTTAATCTATTGTCTATAATAGGTATCTCTTTCCAATTATATTCCTCTGTGAAAGGATTATCATCATTTATTAGTTTAAATAATTTATTATCTACCATTTTGAATTTTTTGTATTTGTATGGTGTTTTTGTACATCCTTCTGCGATATTATTATACCAAGGATCTGCAATATTTGAATTTATTACTTCCATTTCTTTAGTACCAGGAATCCTAGATAATACATCTGGCACTGTATGTTCTTGAAATCATTTTCTATTGTTTTTAATTGCTGTAATTGGTTATCTGTTAATTTAGTTCTATTTGTAATTTTACCTAATTCACTAATATTTTTGCTATTTGAATATGTAATTTTACTTATTAAACTCGGTTCTAATTCAAATTTTATCCAAAAATCTATTCCAAAAATTAAGTCTTGTTGTAAACCTTGTAAAACATAAAAATCTACATGTTTTATTTGATTGTCACATTTTACCTCTAAATTTATTTTACCAAGTATTTTTATATTTTTACCATTTGCTAACGAGATATTATCATGGGTTTTTATAATTTTGTAATTTCTTTGTAAAAAATAATCAAATGTTTTTTCATTGATTGCAGAAATAGATGCACCTGAATCTAGTAAACCTGTAAAATTTTTGTTCTCAATATTTACTGTTAAAAATGGTCTTTTATCAAATTGTTTAGCAAAAATGAGTGGTGCAATTTGATAATTTTTATTAAAAATTTGAATGAAATTAAGCCAGCTCTTCATTTCTGATTTTTGTGTTTGTACTGAAGGCCGACTATCTACAAGTTTTTTTGAATTACTATTGTATGTCGTATTTGTTCTGTTTTGTATATTTATATTTCTGTTCATTTTTGTTTTGTCTGTATAATCACTTTTTTTATTTTTAACAAAACAATCTTTTTGTACATGTCCTGTACGCTTACATGAGTAACAGATTACTGTGTGTTTTTTATAATTTCCATTTTTTATAAAACAATTTCTTTCCACATGTCCTCTTTTATTACAAAAGTGGCATACTATATTATTTGTGAAACTTCTACATTTATTCTGTATGTAATCTAATTTTCTATTTTTAGTCCAACAATGTATTTCATCATGTCCTAATTTATTACAAAAATTGCATTTTTGCATTACATTTTTCTCTTTTATGTCATTCATTACATTTAAATTCTTACATTCATTAAATTTGAAAAATGATTCAAACTTGCTACATATTGTAGATAATTCCTCTGTATTTTTAATTTCAGATGTTGTCAGTAAAGTTGCATATTTTTCTGACAATCCATGAATTATTATGTCCATAAGTTCTTTATCATGCATTATTTTATTTAATAAATTATTTTTTGATTTTACCTTTAAAATATAAACAGATGCATTATCATGACCTTGTACCATATTTAAAATTTCTAACTTAAGATTCCTTTGAAAGTCATATTTTTCAAATTGTTGTAAGAATTTGGTTTTAAAAATTTTCCAATCAAATTCACAGTTAATTGCTCTGTACCAAGTCAACGGAAAATCTGTTAAAAATATAGGCATACACTCTACCAAATAATCTAATTTTAATTTGTAGACTTTGGCTAATTCTTCTAACCTTATTATAAATTCATTTGGTTCACTTTCACCATTAAAAGATATTTTTAATTTGAGAGGATCAAAATTTATGGACTCCATTGTGTTACTTTCTAAATCCTTTTTATTATTTATTTTTTTAGATTTCGTCATTTGCTGTATATTTTCAATTTATGCAATTAAAAATTCATTTCATTGAAAAAAATTTTTTCATACAAATTAAATATAACACCATCTATATATATTTATCTAAACTGATTTGAAACAAACTGGTTCATATCCATTCTTCATTCTCCCGCGACGTTCGATTTTTGAATTTCCATTCTTCTGAACGTAGTGTAGGTAATTTGAATTCTCTTGCCTTCAATATTTTCAAAACAGCCGTTCAATATTTTCAAAACCGCCTTTTAAAACTTGCAATTTCTTGTTTTAAATTGTATAAGTTGATGCCTTCAATAGCTTTTAAACGTGTTGATGCTTTCACAACCATAAATCTGTCCAATTTTAATCATTTCATATATTGTATTGTTTTCAATGTCATTTGTTGAAATTGACTGTCATTTGTTTTTGTTTGTGAAAAATTTTCTTCATAGGAATTTCATTTACAGATTTTTCTTTTACGTTGGGCGCCAAAATGTGAGGGTTTTTCTTCTGTCCTGCTGATTGACACAATTAATAATATAACATACACACTTTAATATGTTTACTTTTATTTCTTTCACAATGTATACACAATTAACCACAGCACAATAATATTCTTTATTCTTAATTACACCGGCTTGTGGCTATCCCGCCAGGCAAGCTTTTTTTTCCCTTTCTACCTTCCTTTGTTTTCCTTTTCATTCAAATTCAAATCTCATGTTCCATTTTACCTAACAAACAAATCCATCTCGTTACAACATGTACACACTGAGTGCTTAGGCTCACGTACCAACACTCCCATAATGGATCATACGAGAGCAGTCTACCACCATCCATTTCATTATTATACTAGCTGTTCGACACTACTCCAGTTACACACACCAGCAAACTACGTGCCTAGGTACATGTACATAAAAACTCATAGTTCGTAAATAAATCTACAAATCTAACTGTAATTGGTTTGTTAATACACAAACCATATAAAATATACTAAAAATCTCAATCTCAATCTAAACTGCAAAGATATATATCATTTAAGATTCATCTTAAACGCATTCCCAAAAGCAGGTTTGTATAATTTCGCGCTAACACATGCCGCTTGTGGACCTACAATATGTAAACCCAATCTCAAATGAACATAAGCCTTGCAACTCTTGCCAACATTCCCTGAAACAGCTGGGTGACATTGGCAAAGTGAACCATTTTGCACAGTATGGGTAGTCAACCTCATTCCAACCAATAAGTCAAGGAAGGTAACGGTATCCTAAAAAATATCACATGTATACTCTGAGTATCATGATGCAATTAAACTAAATAACTACACAGTTAAAAAAAATACTCGGGTATTCGACAACCGTTTTAAGAGAACTTTGATTGAAAAAGTAATCAAATTCTCCTAATCATGGATAACCACGATTCCCATATAAATATACAAGTTTTCGAAAAAGCAAAAGAATCGAGAGTTTTCATTTTAACTTTGCATCCTCACACTTTTCATAAAATGCAGCGTTTGGATTAAGGTGTTTTTGGATCAGATTCATACGATTCCGAAGAGATGAATGAATTCTACATGGAAAATAAAAAATATTTTTTATATTATTTGTTGTTATAAGGTAGGTTCTTCTAACAATATATATTACGTGTTTTTAATAATCGCTATCAAAATTTTTTGTTGTCATTTTTATAATAATAAGTTTGTACAATTTTATCACCAATAAAATATAAAATAATACTATGTTTAATCATTTTTAAACTACTTAATTTTTTTGATGTCCAGAGGTACACATGCTGTCCCAAGGTACACTTACCCCTGTCCACAGGTACACACCCATAGGTGTACCTCTGGACAAAAATGCGATTTTTGGGGGAAAGGTCGTAACACAAAACAGGTCAATATTATACAAAACTAAAAATAAGTTGGTTATGCACAATTAGACAATGAATACATAACATAAACAATCTTCTCTCTACCTTTCTTAACTTGCGAGAAAAAAAATATTAAGTCGAAAAAAAAACGGCGTGTCCATAGGTACACCACTTGCCCCTAATTATAAAATAATATAATGCAATATAAAATTGAAAACAGAATTAATAACAACTTTAAAATAACAGAGGTCTTTAATTTGTTCATAGACTTTCGACAAGCATATGACAGCGTGAACCGACTAAGTCTAAAAAATACAATGCTTCTCTTTGGTATTCCAAAAAAGCAAGTGAGACTTACAGAAGCGTGTATAAAGGGTTCGAAAGCAGCAGTCAAAGTGCAAGGAGATGTCTCGGATACTTTCACAGTTGGAACGGGCTTAAGACAAGGCGACCTACTCTCTCCGGTGCTTTTTAATATTGCATTGGAGAGTGTGATACGCAGCATCTTCAGCCATAATCTTTGTCTTGGTCTGCCTAACGGTCTCCTGCCCTCGGGTATACCCTGCAGAATACCTTTAGTGGCCCTTTCTTCTCCGGACCTAACGACGTGGCCAATCCATGCCAATCTTCGGGATCTGATTTCACTTGTGATGAAAGGTTGTTTAGTTGTGGAGCGAATTTCTTCATTACTTTTAAGCCTCCAGGTTCCTTCTGCAATACCCGGTCGTGGACTCAATATTTTTCTTAGAATCCTATTTTCAAAAGACAGAAGTCTTTGTTGGTCGTTTAGGGTCATACACCAAGATTCCGAACCATAGATGACCACTGGTTTAATGAGGCTATTGTATATGTGAAGTTTCACTCTTCTGGACAAGGACTTAGTTGTTAGGAGATTGTTCAGGGCCGCCGCTGCTCTTATGCCACTCTGTATTCTAGATGTTATTTCTACACTCATTTCATTAGTGTTTGTGAGAATGCTACCCAGATATGTAAATTTAAGCACTTCTTCTATACTGTTTTCAGCAAAAGTAATATGTCCGTATGGTGGTGTTCTGAAATAGTTGAGTTTGGACAAGTAAAGAAACTTTGTTTTATCAACATTGATTTTCAATCCCATTGTGGCTGCACGACTTTTGATTGTCGAGTACATCTCGTCCAGTTCGTGGTGATTACTAGCTACCAATGCCAAATCATCTGCATATCCAAAGATCTTATGATTTACTCCCAAATGGATTCCACCTGATACGTTATTTATGCTGCGTATCACACTCTCCAATGCAATATTAAAAAGCACCGGAGAGAGTAGGTCGCCTTGTCTTAAGCCCGTTCCAACTGTGAAAGTATCCGAGACATCTCCTTGCACTTTGACTGCTGCTTTCGAACCCTTTATACACGCTTCTGTAAGTCTCACTT
>CATOGX010000019.1:0-81712 GCA_951799405.1 Agapetus fuscipes | reverse complement strand
ACATGGACCTAAACCTTGCAACTCCTGCCGCCGTTCCCTGAACCGGGGTGGCATTGGCAAAAGTAAACCGATTTTTACAGCACGGGTGGTCAGCGTCGTACCAACCTATCAGTCAAGGAGCTCAGAATAATATTTTCAAACTGCAGCCAATTTAAATTTACCGCCTTGCAGCCAATTTAAATTTACCACCATTCATGTATTTCCGGTTCCCCAGCCAAGAGCCTACTGGCGCGAACGTCTCGTAGGAAACTTAGGGCATATTTTGGTTCCTGGCAACATTATTTGGGTAGTTATTCACAGTCACGGTTTCTCCGACCAATCAGAGCTCCGATTGGGTCACATGTCTGGTCACGAGGTATACCGCCAGTCCCCATGTGGCGGCCATTTGTGTTTTTGCAATCTACGCAAGGAGCGCTTCCCTTTTGAAAATTCTTTAAATTTTGTGATTTGGCAATTTACAATGTCCAGTCGCCGTTGTTGTGTACCTCATTGTTTTAATACGGAGTTAAAGTAATCGGATTCGTTTCTATTTCACGATTAGTAATGTACTTACTGGAAAAAACAAAAAGTTTGGGTGAACTGTACTTTTTGTATGAAATGAAGGACTGTACTTTTTGTATGAAATGAAGAACTGTTTTTTTAGAAAAGTTGTACTTTATAAGTGTGAAATGTGTCTTCTTGTGGGAATACATTTAGTGTAAATCTTAAATGTGATATATCTTTTCAACATCAGATTATGGACATAATTATTAAATTTGAATTGAGCAAGTCACAATGTATATATTATGATAGAAAAATAAGTAATAACACATTAAAAAAGAAGAAAATGTATTTATAACATAAATGTAATTTATAATCAATTGTTGTAATGTAATTAAGTTGTGCTATTTGAAGTTTTTTTTTTAAATAAAATATGTTTTACCATCTTCAATTGTTTTTATTTACTTCGCCAACTGAGTAGAACAGTAATAATATAGAATGATATTATGATGATAATTTAGTATTGTCTAGACACGTAGGGTAGTTACTGGCGCTACCCATCGTTTCATATATAAATAATACTACTTGGTTACATTTTTTTTGTTCTAAGACCGCCCTCTATAAACCTACAATACTCTGTGGGGAATCCCCAGTTACCACTTTGATGGGCGCCGCGCTAGCAAGACGACCGCGACGTGTCAGAGACTCCCTGCATATTTGTGCAACAAGAATATCTGCAAGCGTAAGTTTAACTAAATCCATTGTCTAAATCTCAATGCTAAATCTACAATATTGTTCTAGTTATCTTCTGTCAGGGTTTCCAGGGATTCCAAAGACAGTATGTGTTGATGCAGTTAAATGTGTTCTTCTGCAGAGTACTTTGTTGTTCTTAGTCTAAGAGCTAGACGTATGAAACCTTACCTCATCGACTACCAGGCAGAGACATGGTCAGGCTGGTAGTTTGCATCGAGTACATGATTTTTTCACAGATCTGCCGTTTCCTATCCTGGAGCGTTTTGGATGCGGCCTCTTCAAAGAGGCCCAAAAAATGGTGCAAACTACCTCATCGACTACCAGGCAGAAACTAGTAAAAACGAATGCTCCATATTAATTACCTGCTTTTTGCATAAAAAAAAATTCACAAAAATCTTTTCAAAATTTAAAAAAAAATATTCCAAACCTGGAGCGTTTTGAATGCGGGCATTTTTTTGTAAATTATAAAAAACGATCTTTTGAAGTTAGTTGTATGAGCCATGGAGATAAAGTAAAAAAATATTATACTACATACATTACTTGTAATAACAGGATAAACATACTACAAATTTGTATTTCCAACCCTTCTTGTTCAGGAGAAAATGGGGTAAAATGTTATTTTTTACAATATATTTTATAAATCAAAAACAAAATAGAAAGTATGATATTTTTGTACGTCAAATATAAGAACATAAATTTTTATTCAATAATAATTTCTTACATATTCTTGCTATCTGCTGTAGTTTCAGAGCATTTTCTAAAAAACTTTACGGCAGTTCCCGTTTTTGGTTCAAAATTCGGTTTGAACGCCTTAGTATTTTATTTTAAAAATGTATAAAAAATACCATCACCTAGAAGATTAAATTTCCTTTAAAATTGTATGAATATTTACTCTTTTATTGTGAAAGGATTGTATGTTATAGCGGTTTAACTTTTGTAACGTATTTTGATGGTTGTATATAAGTACCTACCTATCTAGCACGAGTATCTGCGTAATATTATGATGATTTCATATTATCATCATAATATCACGCAAAATATGTTACCACAAGATTAACCGCTATTCTGTTCAAACCTTTCACGATAAAATAGTTTATATCCATACAGTTTTACAGGCAATTTAATCTTCTAGGGGATGGTATTTTTTATATATTTTTACAATCAAACACTAAGGCGTTCAAACCGGATTTTGACCAAAAAACGGGAAACGCTGTAACGGTTTTTAGGAAAATATTTCACTTCAAACTTTATTTTCTCTGAAACTATAGCAGATAGCAAGAATATGTAAGAGGTCATTATTGTATAAAAATTTATGTTTCTATATTTTACGTACAAAAATATCACAATTTCTATTTTGTTTTTGAGTTATAAAATATATTGTAAAAAATAACATTTTACCCCCTTTTCTCCTGAACAAGAAGGGTTGGAAATACAAATTTGTAGTATGTTTATCCTCTTATTACAAGTAATGTATGTAGTATAATATTTTTTTACTTTATCTCCATGGCTCATACAACTAACTTCAAAAGATCGTTTTTTATAATTTACAAAAAAATGGCCGCATTCAAAACGCTCCAGGTTTGGAACATTAATTTTTGTGCTAAAAGCAGGTAATTAATGTGGAGCATCACCTCTTACTAGTCTCTGCATGGTAGAAATGAGGTAAGGTTTCGTGCGGCCGGCTCTTACACTATCTCTGACGACAGTTTTAATGTTGTTTTCTCTAATGCATTTCAGTGGTTTTTAAACATTAAGCATGACATTAAGTCAATGCATTAAGTATGAAGAGATAAAATACAAAAAAAATATTCTCTGACACTTCACGTAATATCTAAATCTAAGTTGCAAAGATAAATATCAGTATATCAGTTGAGATTCATATTAAATGCATACCCACAAGCACACTCATAAGTTCACGCTAACACATGCCGCATGTGGACCTGCAATAATTACAATATAAAAACTCAATCGCAAATAAACATAAGCCCTGCAACTCTTGCCGACCTTCCTTGTAACAGGGGTGACATTGGCAAAGTGAACCATTTTTACAGCATGGCTGGTCAGCCGCATACCAACCTATAAGTCAAGGAACAATGCATATATAACATGATTTATTATTTTGACCGGTCCGTAGTCCAGGTGGTAACACTTCGGACTCGTAACTGGAAGGTCATGGGTTCGAATCCCGGCGGAGCACAAAAAATATACCATTTATATTTTCAAGTTTGCTCTTCGCTGGGTTGAAAAATTCATAAACCTTTACCAACGACCGGTCATCAAAAGGTCCATCCAGCCTTACAACAACTGGGTCTTGCTTGAGAATTGGCGCTTTCTACAGCGACGACCAAGCTCGCAGAGGGCTCTTGAGGTGTGATACACACAAAAAACAGCGCTCACCAAATAAATCATCATATTATTATTATTAATTACGATGGGCTTCTTCAGTGTGATGATCTAATCTAATCTAAGCTGCAAAGATATATATCATTTAAGATTTATATTAAATGCATTCCCACAAGCAGACATGTATAATTTCGCGCTAACACATGCCGCATGTGGACCTACAATATAAAAACCCAATCTCAAATGAACATAAGCCTTGCAACTCTTGCCGTCCTTCCCTGAAACAGGGGTGACATTGGCAAAGTGAACCAATTTTTTACAGTATGGGTGGTCAGCCACATAACAACCTATAAGTCAAGGAACATACATGACAAATTACATTTTTAAAATCAATATACATGGACATAAAAAACTAAATCATAAAAACCAATTTTACGTTTACAAACCCTAGCCGCCAACATCACAGATCAACCGCCATTTCTTTCTATCCTTACATACTTCTTTTATTTCCTCCAGAGTCATAACCTTCTTCATACAAGCTCTTCTTTTATTTATGATGATGTTGATCAAACTGTTGTTTTATCAACATCTATAATCTTAACACGATAATCAACATATCTACAACCGCCGGCCGTGGAAGCCTAAAACTCCTGTCCTAAGTCTGATTATCTGAGTTTTTGATTGTCCGAGGGAAGCTTCGTTTACAATAGATCAGATAATTGAGATTCTACTGCATTTGCGATGAGACGTCAACTTGAATCAAGTATTGCAATATGTAATTACGTAGGAGGAGGGTAGTAGGGTCTGACTTGAGGGGGTGGGTAGTTGTTTGGGGGGGGAACGTTCACTGTTGGTGGTGGGAAATGTGATGGAGGAGGCTCCGAGAACCCCACAGGCGGCCGAGCAACAGCTAGCAACCCCGGACCAGGTGGGGCGACTGTAGAACTAGGAAAAGTTGCCGCGTAGCTCGGGATAGAAGAAAACTGGTTAGTGGCGTATTGAAACCTCAGCGGATCAATGCCGCCAATGCTTGACTTGATGGGTTGTATGTTGTGCGTAGTTTCTGGCCGATCGGGGCCGTTCTTGATTGGAGTGTTGGCAGGCTTGGCAGTGGTTGTGGTGGTGAGAGGGGAGATGGACTGAGGAGGCGAGATGGAGGTTTTCTTTTCCACTTTGGATTGCGGCCGCGCTGGGGCCGGCGGCAAAGGAGGACTGTCTAAACCAGAGTTTGTAGGCTGCTGTTTTATGAAAAAACTGAAGATCATTACACGCACAAGACAAAAGGTACAAATTTCGACGGCGATACCCATAAACGAACTAAATTTTATCTCTCTTTTTTGAATGAATGTTGATGTCGTAAATGAGTTTGTATACCTGGGAAGTAAGTTTGAAAAAGATGGAAGAATGACCAATGAATTTGAAAGAAGAATAATAAAAGGCAGGTGCGTACTGCGTGCTACTGCTAGCATCGCCAAGAACCAGAATCTTTCAAAAAATGTTCGACTGGCGGTGCACGGTGGTATACTAGTGCCCACTCTGATGTATGGAAGTGAAGCCTGGACGGTGAGTGAAAGTGAGATTGGGAAGGTCCATACAGTAGAAATGGACTACTTAAGAAGTATGATGATTTTGTAAGAGGTTGGACCGGTCCGTAGTCCGTAGTGGCAACACTTCGGACTCGTAAATGGAAGGTTATGGATTCGGATCCCGGCGGAGCACAAAAATATACCATTTATATTTCGAATATGCTCTTCGCTGGGTTGAAAAATTCATAAGCCTTTACCAATGACCGGTCACCAAAGGTCCATCCAGCCTCACAGCAACTGGGTCTTGCTTGAGTATTGGCGCTTTGTAGCGACGACCAAGCTCGTACACCTCTGCGGCACTACAACAAGTGTCATAGACCCCTAGAGTCTTTAGAATCTAGGGAGTCTCCCGCACAGGATTTCTTAAAAAAAAAAAAAAAGAGAGGAATGTGGTGTAAGAGAAAGTGTGAAAGTATAGATTAAAAGAAGTATACTTAGATGGTTTTGACATTTGGAGAGAATGAATGAGGAAAGACTGACGAAGAAAGTATATGCTGCGAGAATTGATGGATGTCGTGGAAGAGGAAGACCGAGAAAGGTATGGATGGACCAAATTTTCGAAATAGCGAATGAATGGGATATCCAGAGTCATAATAAAAGGAGAGCTTGTATGAAAAAGGTTATGGCTCTGGATGAAATGAAAGAAGTATGCAAGGATCGAAAGAAATGGCGGTTGATCTGTAATGCTGGCGGTTAAAGCTGAGGCTTAAAATATATTTTGTAGTTTTTTAATTTTTTACTGTTTGATTGTTTAGAGTTTATTTTTTTTATATATTTGAATGTATTAATTACTTGTATTCCTTGACTGGTAGGAAAGAAAGTGCCAATTACTGGCGTTCTGTACAGACTGAGGGGATTACTTCCAAAGCATTCCAAAGTCAACATTATTCGCTATTTACTATGGCTTGATCCATTCCCACCTTTCGTATCTGACTTGCATATGGGGGGCTGCCATTAAAAAACAAATATCGGAGCTGCAAGTTGTCTAAAACAGAGCTTTGAGGAACATTCTTAGCATAGGTACCATGGGATACATGCGTGAAGGATATTTATCGACAGAGTCATGTCCATTCAAGGTCCTACCATTGTAGGTACGACATCACTGTCTAACATTATTCAAATTCTGAAATCCTCAACTCACACAAATTTAGAGTACCATTATAAAAATGTTTTTCATAATTATTCCTTGACTTATAGGTTGGTATGCGGCTGACCACCCATACCGTAAAAAATGGTTCACTTTGCCAATGTCACCCCTGTGTCTGGGAAGGTCGGCAAAAGTTGTATGGCTTATGTTAATTTGAGGTTTGGATTTTATTTGTAAAGTACACATTCAGCATTTGTAAGCTCTAACTACACGTGCTTGTTTGTGGGCATGCATTTGAGAGCTTTAAATGAATATATCCTTGCAACTTAGATTATAGACACACCAAATACCCTGCAATATCCTTAAAAATATATTTGATTTTCAAATTAAAAAATACCATCGTAGACAGATTGTCTTTGTTGAGGTTCCTTCTTCCATCTGTTCCCACAGTATTGTATGAAGAGAAGAACCTCTCGGAGTCTACACTAGAGCAAGGCGTCCCAATCCCTTCCATACAATCATTTGCAAAATCATTGTTCATTACCTCGAGCGATTTAAACACCTTGATAACATCATTTTTTTCTTCTGAAGCAATTTGTTCAGATGACGGTTATTCAAATATGTTGTAAAACTTTGCACAATTCCTGCAAAAAATACGAAAATTTGCGATTTTGCATAAAAACCTCAAAATTAGCAAATATATTTTTTTTTATCGCAATCGCGAAATTTTCCAGTCCCGATTTGTCAGTATACTAAGAATAAAATAAGTCTGTCAGACACAGCACATTCTACTCATAGTATCTATGGATTAGCAGACAAACCGTGAAAGTTTTCATGCATCTCCATACACTAGTAAGTAGCGACCCAGCGCGGGATACAACCCTCCTCTTAGAATGCGTCTGTGTGAAATGGCTCAGTAGGGGTGGGCACATGTGATAAAATATTGATATTTTAAAATATATGGAAATGTCTGGTGTGGACATGCATTTAATGATTCTTAAATGTTATATCTTTGCAACTTAGATCAATATTATTATTATCGAAATTTCAGGTATTAAGATTGCTGTTCAATATGGGAAAGAAATCTAAGAGCAATCCTTTCCTCAGGGATTTAGATAAGCCGCTTCCTCATGATGCTCTAAGACAGAGTCTGTCATCGCAGGCGTTTTTTCCTGCCTCTAGCAAATCAAAAAGTCCTGAAGACCAGCCAACCAAAGCTGTAGGCAAGACAATCAGTCCTGTCACTTATAATCAAAACAACGATGAACCAAAGGATATTCAAGTTGAATCGTTTCCCAAAAAAATTGATAAAGATCAATCCAGAAGGGACAAAGGGCCATCAGGAAGTCAAACAGTTCAAGATGAACGCGGGTATAAACCAAGTCAAGATACTTCAACCAACCTTCAACAAACTAGAAGTCGTAGTAGCATTTTTTATGCCAAAGTTGATAAACCATCTGTGACAGATTGTTCTGCGATTGGTGATAATAAAACCTTGAGGGATGACGAAGCACGACCTTCACGAGATCGCTCTTCAAGCGGATCTAAAAGATCTAGGAGAGAATCAAGGTCGAGAGATGGATCAAGAGGATCGTCCGAAGAATATAATTTCAGCGAGAATGAACAAGAGTGGGATCATTATAATAATTATCAGAAGGTTGACAAGGAGAGATGGAGAAATAAAGGTGACAATCAGCAAATGGCGGGAAAGAAGGCAACAAGGAAAGTGATAAAATATGAACCATTTGATCTGTTTGATGCTCCAGCTGACCATTCTCTAGCACATTGTGTGGGGGAGGACTTGGCAATGGGCGCCGGGATATCTGTGGAGTTCAGGTAAGCAACTTCTCATTTACTACTATATATATATAAATATGCATTTATATCCGATTTTAGTTTTTTTTGTAATGTCCAAGGCAGTGGCAATTTTTCCAAAAAGTAACCCAGTTGAAAAAAAAATGCCTTTATAAGTACACCACGGCATGAAAAATAGTGTAGCACAAAAAATATACCATTTATATTTTCAAATTTGTTCTTCGCTGGGTTGAAAAGTTCATAAACCTTTACCAATGACCGGTCACCAAAAGTCCATCCAGCCTAACAGCAACTGGGTCTAGCAACTGGGTCTAGCGCAACTGACATGTAAATGCCTAATGCCCGCTTTCCACTGCGAGCGGAGCGGACTCCGTACGGACTCCGCTCGACTAGCAACAGTAAATTTCATAGAAGTGCTTCCACCGACAGCGAGTCAGCGGAGCGGACTGAGCGAGTACAAAGAGTTACAAAAGTGGTCGCAGAGTTGAGCGAGTTTCCAGCGGACTCCGTACGGACTCCGCTCGACTAGCAACAGTAAATTTCATAGAAGTGCTTCCACCGACAGCGGAGTGAGCGGAGCGGACTGAGCGAGTAAAAATGGGTCCGCTGTGTCATGGTCTCCGCCGCTAGTTTTCAACTGACTCCGCTCCCCCGTGCCCCCCGCGCCAACCCGCGCAGTTGCGTGACAGCGATAAAACACATCATACATGATTTACAAAAACACATCATACATTATTTTATTAATTTCAAAATATTAAAATGTATGTTTTATTTCAAACATCTACTTTTTATGTTTAAAGCAAAATAATACATTACTTTTAATTTTTCGAAACAAAAAAAAAACTTTTTTTATTAATAATTAAAACGTTCGATCTGGGCGTAGGCTGCAACGAGCTGTCACACACTAGTTGGCTCCGCTAAGCCCGCTGTAGATGGAAGGCAAACAACTCTTTCATCTGACTCATCTCATTTCCCGCCTAGCTCACTCCGCCGAGCTCGTTGGCTGTGGAAGGCAAATACCATTATTTTTTAAAACTTTTTCGCAATGGAAGGCCAAAACTATTTCACTACGCTCCGCTCAGCTATTTCCCGCTCGCAGTGGAAAGCGGGCATAAGTCATGCTTTCCTTACATACCTCTTTCAATTCATTCATATCCATCACCTTTTTCATGCATTTTCTTTTACGCTCGCTTTGTATATCCCATTTTTTCACAATCTCCTCAATCTGATCACTCCATACTTTTCTCGGTCGTCCCTTCCCTCTTTTTCCTTTCACACTCTTTGTATACATACTTTGTCAGTCTATCATCTTTCATTCTTTCCACATGCCCAAACCATCTCATCACATTCTTTTGTACTTTAACTTTCACATCCTCTTTCAAATTACATTCTTTTTTTACCCATTCATTCCTAACTCTATCCCTCAAAGTTTTTCCTGTCATACTTCTCAAATGCTTCATTTCCACCGTACATACTTTACTCATTTCGCTATCATTCACTGTCCATGCTTCACTTCCATACATCAAAGTCGCACTAAAAAACTTTATCTCACTGTCTTTTGAGATAAAAAATGGAAATGAGATATACTTTGTATCTTTGGAGATATTTAATATCAAAAGCAAGAGTTCAGTATCTGGATGGCTAAGAATCGCTGGCACACTCCAGGTTAAAAATAATCAATTTATGTTAGAAATGTAGATGAAGCATCAGAGCAGTTAAGAGTGCCAAGTACTGATGTCCTTGAAAAGGAGTCTCCAAACTACAACCCACGGATCAATCCAGGAGGTGAAAGACAAACAATTTGTATTATTATTGTGATAAATTGAATAAAAACGAAGGTAATTTTTAAAAGTTTAAATCCTCGGGTGCCAGAGCGTGATAGTGATTTTTTTCCATTTTTCCTTAGTTTTTATACAGCAACTAGCAGACCGACCATGCTGCGCACGGTTGTCTGCTAGGCCCTTCGGGCAGTTTAAGTCTGGCTTCGCAATATTTTTTCCTCATACCTCCTTCATTGTAATTAAATGCTTTAAGAAGTAATTTGAAAAAAAATGGCGGTAAAAGGGTTATTTAGTTCTTTCATGTTCTGAGTATCTTGTGTGCATGTGCATGAGGTATGAGGCTGACCTCCCATACCGTAAAAAAATGTTCACTGAACGAATGTTTCTCTGTTTCTGAAAAGGTCAGCAAAAGTTGCAGGACTTATGGTCATGAGAGGCTGAAATATTTATTTGTAATTACATATGCAAGTTGATCTATAATCCATAAGATTAATATTAAATGCATGTCCACAAGTAGACAAGTATCAGTTCGCGTGTACAAATGCTGCATTGTACGAGTAATCCAAATCTCAAGTGAACATAAACCCTGCAGCCTCTGTCGACCTTCCCTGAAACAGGTGTGACATTGACAGGGTGACACATTTCTACAATATGGTTGGTCGGCCTCAAACCAGCCTATAAGTCGAGGAATAAAGTAATAAATTACATTCAAGAGTACAAAATAATCGGTATATCCACGTGACGGTAGTAACCGCATACGCTCTTATTCATTAGATTGGTTGAACGCAAAACCAGATAAACCAGCTTATTAGTATGGGAAAACTGACTTTACACTGGCTTAAAAATTAAAACTTTTTTATGAATAAGGGGGATAAGGTGTACGTATAGGGCCATTTCTTACTACGGATTTTGCCAAGGGGTATCCTTTGTAGGTATTTTTATAGGTAAGGGGGCCGGCCTCACGCCATCCATTTCAATTTAATTGTGGGTTTCCCAGCTCCCGACGGGGCTGATACTTATTTTTGTGAAGGCTGAGTGAACCTTGCCAGTATTTTATTTTGGGTTTGAAATAAACACCGGAACGTGAAATCATTTCTGATTCCTCGGTGCGATTCGAACCAGAGCTTTCAGAATGGAATGCAAGCACTCTACCAACTCAGCTTTCGACCGAACATATTTAAAAATTCCTACGGTAACTAAAAACATTATAGATCATACCTAAAGCGATCTGCCCACTCCAAAACGTCAAAAAAGTTTTGACGTCGCCCGGCCGTATTGTTAGGGCAAAAGCCAATTTGTTATTGAGTAGGTTCCTTGACTTATAGGTTGGTATGAGGCTGACCACCCATACTGTAAAAAATGGTTCACTTTGCCAATGTCACCCCTGTTTCAGGGAAGGTCGGCAAAAGTTGTGGGGCTTATGTTCATTTGAGGTTTGGATTTTATTTGTAAGTACACATTCAGCATTTGTAAGCGCGAACTACACTTGTTGGTTTGTGGGCATACATCTGAGAGCTTTAAATGAATATATCCTTTCAACTTAGATTATAGATTATAGATTATATGCAGCATTTGGAAGTGTGAACTCACTCGTATTTCCATGGGGGCATGCATTGAATATGAATTATAAATGTTAAGACCCCATAGAGCGAATACGTCCAAAACGGTGTTCCGGGTTTTAAATGTCCATAATGTTTACTTTTTTTTTTAAATCTTTTACTGTCAGAATACAATAAAGAAATGTATAAACTACAGATTGACCGTTTCCAAAAATGATAGAAGTTATTTGAATTCTGTCAAAATGAACACAAACTAATGAAATATTACGAAATAATGCTATCTGGGTTCAATGAATAACTTGAATTTTTTGAATGGAAGGATACAAAAAATATGTATAAATGGTAAGTTTATTAATCAAACTCAAAATTGATCGCATTTTTTTTTCGTAATAATGCATGTAAATTGTACAAAATAAAATAAACAAAACAGCTTCAAAAATCCCATACTAATTTTGTAGGGAAACAATTTGACAGAAAAACGCAGTGGTTTGCTCGGCGTTCCCGCCAGTCTGGAGCAAACTGTGAAGGCGAGAGGACGTCTGTTCGCTCCGCATGAATTCTAGCGCGCAGAAAAAAGAATACAGGCTTCAAATAAAAAAACCCGATTAGTATATAAAAATATTTTCTTCACGTAAAATATTATTTGTAAATAAATGTGTGTCAATTAATCAAAAATGTCTTTCGTTTTTTTTTTTAGAAAATATGGGAGTACGAAAACAAAAATACTATAATAAAAAAAGTAATCGAAGATTGTTTAGAAAAAAAAAGGTAAATTTTTCTACTTCCATATGATAATAATAATATAATATAATAATATTAGGATGATTTATTTGGTGAGCGCTGTTTTTGTGTGTATCACACCTCAAGAGCCCTCTGCGAGCTTGGTCGTCGCTGTAGAAAGCGCCAATTCTCAAGCAAGACCCAGTTGTTGTAAGGTTGGATGGACCTTTCAGTGACCGGTCTTTGGTAAAGGTTTATGAATTTTTCAACTCAGCGAGAGCACATTCGAAATATAAATGGTATATTTTTGTGCTCCGCCGAGATCCGAATCCACAACCTTCCATTTACGAGTTCGAAGTGTTTCCACTACGGACTACGGACCGGTCCAAGATGCCAACGACGCGCGGTGTACGTGAGCGGTCACCCATCCAAGTACTGTCCGCGCCCAATGTTGCTTGATCATTCCCATATTTTTTTTTGCATTATTGAACTATACACGGATGCATAAATGAACGTGATTACTTTTTTAAAATACAAAAATGTATTTACATAATGGCGCTGAAAATGCTCATAGCAGATATAATAATAGGATGATTTATTTGGTGAGCGCTGTTTTTGTGTGTATCACGCAGATCACGGTCAAAACTTCCCAACTCTTGAAGCTTCAGTTACCATAGATCATGGCAGCAGTACCCCGAGTGTAACTTGTGTAAACTTATCTCGATTGTCTAAATCGAAAAAAAAAATAAAACAAAATCAAGACGTGCCGTCGTATATTTCATTCATTTTCGATTTACGCAATCGAAGGGAGTTTATAATTATTATATACTCGAGGTCGAGGCTGCTCCAGTGAGATACATATTATAATTCACGCAAGCCCTACGCTACGGACAACGGAATTATTATTATTGCTGATGTCAAGCAGTCAGTTCAATGATACGAGTATAATATTATGACAATCAGGTACGGCTCGTAGCATACCGTGCAACGTAGGCTTTATTCTCAAAAATATTTTAATTTGTGTAAAAGGTTGGTATGAGGCTGACCACCCATACTGTAAATAATAGTTCACTTTACGAATGTCACCCCTGTTCTAGGGAAGGTCGGCAAGAGTTGCAGAGCTTATGTTATTTTGAGATTGGGTTTTTATGTTGTCCTTATACATGTCTGCTTGTGGAAATGCATGTTATAGGAGTTTTCAAATGTAAAATATCTTTGCAACTAAGATTCAAATTTGGATGAAATTTGATTAACGCCTTACATTGTATTTGCCCGTCTGAAAGATAGTACTAATAACAAATATAAAAAACCATTTGTGCAGATATTAAGACAAAACAATTGAAAATACATTCAGGGTTTTTTTATTTAAAAATTGTGGAATGCCACATTACTAAAGCATTCACCCTTTTTTATTCCAAACTTGAGATGTTTTGTTTTGTCGAAGTCTTTATTATCACATTTATTTTACCTATTGCATTTAGCTCTTCGTGTGTCCCGTGAAAAAAAGTAATGTTATGCTTTAAAATGTCAGAAAACAAGAAAAAAATCAAGTAAAAAGTGAAAAATTAGAGTTTTTCGTGTTTTTTTTATCGAGCAAACTTTTCAGAATCGTGCTGTCAAGCGATTGCAACTCTTTATTATAATGGCAGTAAAAAAGTCTGATGTGTATGAATAATAGTGTTAAAATTTTCATTGATTTGGATCCTTTACTTTCCGAAAAATGTAATTTGGTTAGGCAAACATATTTGCCGTTTATATCGCACGGCACCGCTTGACATTTTGCGCCGGGTAGCGCTTCGAGTTGAAAAGAGACAAACATATTCGATTCGAATAGATTTGCCACTTGCGCCAAGTATTTACTTTTTTAATATATACTTTTGACGTACCTTTACCCGCAAATGTATGAAAACTTAAATAGCGTTCCTAGTTAGCGTTCCAGTTTCCTTGTTTTTTTAAACGTTGTTGTTTAGTTTACACGTATGTTTTTTTTTACTTAAAAGGTACTTCTCTGAAGAGAAGAAAAATATAATAGATAAGAGTAAATTCGTTCTCGCATGCGATCGTTGTTTCGATAATAAAACTTTTGCAAAACGTAACAAGGAATTCTTCTTCTTCTTTCAGTAGGTACCATTTTTAACAAATATCGGCGATGATCATGGATATTTTTACTATGTATGCTACAGGTCTAAATAAGGATTTGGTGCTTTTGTTAACTACTAGGTAGGTCCATTTGCGGCATGTGTAAGCACGAACTTATACGTGTCTACTTGTACAAATGCATGTTATATAAGTTCCTAAATGTACTATATCTATGCAACTTAGATTCTTATTTAGATATTGCCCTATATTCTAATAAATTGAACGGCCTGTCTACTGATAGAACACTTGAGCTATGATAGAAACAAAAACAATGCTTACCGAATAAATCATTCTGTAAATTTATTATAAATAAAAATGGAAATATTATTTGGTTATACAGCCGTACAGTATATATTTTATCACGTTGAGTTTACTGTTTGCATGTAATTCACATCTCAATGGCCCGAACTGAAATGCCACCGGTATAATCCAACTTTAATTTTTACAATAGGTATGTAACAGTTTACAAAAATGAAATTTATCTCTGTAAAAAAATGTATGCAGGCATCACACGCAGTATGTACACCTTTAACCTTATATTCTACATCCATATTCCTCAAATGTATGAGGTATATAAAAATGCAAAATATAAGCCATAATGATTATCAAAAATGAACACTTCCATTTATGTTATGATTTATCTGAGTTTGAGTGATCGCGCGTGCACGGAGCGGTAGAGTCGATGCGCGCGCCGCAGCGCGCGGGAACCGAAGCAATTAGAGGTCAAAACTCAAAGGCATATTTGGAAGGCGCCCTCTTAATGGATCTATGCAACTTAGATTTATATTGTAATATAAAAAACATCAAATGCCACAATTATATGTTAGCGTGAAATGACAATTGCCAGCTTGTGGGTGTGCATTGCATTGGAATCAATAAAGATTTTTTTTTGCAACTTTTGATAATACATTAAGATGAATGTTGCTGAAGGATTTTTCAAACTCAAATTCCTTGACTTATAGGTAAGTATGAACCTGAACATTCATATCGTAAAAAATGGCTCACTTACAAATGTTCCCCCTGTTTCTGAAAAGGTTGCCAAAAGTTGCAGAGCTTATTTATTTACGGCATAAGCCTTTTACGAAATAAGTACTTATCAAGGGAGTTTATACAAAACAACAATAACAATATAAGTATATTACAAGAATAAAAAGTATAAAACATTACGGTAAAACATAAAAGAAAAGAAAAAATAAACCCATATATAAACACTAAACAGTAGGTTAGAAGCAAAACAAAAGCATATCAAAAATAAAAACTTCAGAAACCATTCAAATATCACTAATAAAGAAATTCACCGGGCAGACATCGTTCATATAATAACAATCTAAAACAATATAATTTATTATATATTATGGACGTCCCAAAAACATTTTTTTCAGACCTTGGTTATAGGTATGATAATAGGGAAGTATCATGTTTTTTTTTATTACAATTTTGAATTCATCAGACTCCAAAAATAAGTTTGTAAAAAAATTTTTTTTTTTTTGTTTTTGGAAGTGGCATAAAAAATATTTTTAAATTTTTTTTTTTGAATTCCCGCGAAAACACTGCGTTGCATTGGCCACGCCCCGTATACGTCACAGTTCGCGTTTGCTTTTGACGTTTTATCATTTCGGTACGTACTGTGTATGAAGAAATCGCCGTATGTCATTTCATTCGCATTTATTTCATTTTTTTGAGTATTTTATAACTACATTTTATGCATTATGTCTAAAGTTAAATCTTATAAATACTGTATAGTACCCAGATGCAGGAATACTACAATAACAACGCCAGAAAAAATGTTTTTAAATGTACCCAAAGATGCATCTATTCGAAAAAAATGGTGCCACGCTATGAAGCGAGATGTTAAGAAGAATAAGAATTTTACTTCCAAATCCGTCATCTATTGTTGTGAAGATCACTTTAATGTAAGTATTATTTGAAGTATTAATTAATTTAAATATGTATTTAGTAAGTTATTGACCACAGAAGTTTTGACATTTCATATAGTAAACATATTTTTGTTGCCTTTACACTGTTGATATTTTTACTTTTGTACGTTTATAGCAAGTATTTATGTTTATAGCAAGTATATATGTCTATATAATGTGTCTTTTCGTATCATTTCGGTATTGTAATGATATTTTTTAAAGTTGGATAGATAATGAATAATGATTAGGATATTGGTATTTAACAAAGTTTTCTATTTGTTACAGTTGGATGAAGATTTGGAGAATTACAGGAGATATAAAATGATAGGAGGCAATATTTTACTAAAAAAAGACATTGTTCCACATAAATTCGATTGTCAAAAAGATTTTAAAATGCCCCGAAAAAGAGGTGAGAGAAGAAATCGTTCAAGAATAATTGAGGAAATTCTTCAATCTTCGACTTTGACTAAACCATCTACTTCAACTGCGTCTTCAACTTTAAGTCAACCATCCACTTCGAATGCATCTTTAACGTCCGATCAACCTTCGACTTTAACTCAATTTTCATCTTTGTCGACTTGCACTGCAAACACATCGGAAATGGCCCAAGAATATGTATCTGAGTGTAATAAAACATGTGATAAGGCTATCCAAGTTAGCATAAAGCCTAAATTCAGAAGCAAAGGATGCAATGTTTCTATTGGAGTACAGGAAAGTGATTTCAAAGATATGGGGTCTTCTCCAGTGAAATTTCCACCTGTAAATGTTGTTCATTCAGAACAGACAGCATCATCAGAGGCTACAACATCTGAAAATTCAGATACTTCTTCTGACTATAGCACTACTAATAGTAATGACTCTGAAAATTATGTTGACAGCGAAGTGGATAATGACGACTTAAAAAAAAAAATGAGAACTTGCTTTTTATTGACCATAGAAAGATTGCCTCAGCTGTATTTGGGAATACCTCAAAAAATGTATCATATCATAGCACATTTATGCAGCCATTCTCAAGCACCAAATTTACATATTTTAATTGCACTTAAAAAGATTAGGCTGGATTTTTCCTACAAATTACTTGGAGCACATTTTGGCTTATCACCTGCTACTGTTGGTAGAATTTTCAATAAAACTGTGCCTGTATTAGCTAAGTATTTAAACGAGTTAATTATTTGGCCATCTGCACGTAGCATTAGGCAACGGCTACCAATAGCGTTCATCGCTAGATATTCAAAAGTAGAATCCATAATAGACTGTCTAGAAATACAGATTGAAAGACCTTCAAATCCATTGCATCAATCTCTAACATGGTCTGATTACAAAGGGTGCAACACACTCAAATACCTTATTTCATGTACTCCAGACGGTATGGTTAATTTCATATCAGTTGGATATGGAGGTCGTGCCACTGATTCTACCATTGCAGAAAATTGTGGCTTTTTCAATTTCCTCAAACTAGGAATGTCTGTAATGGCGGACAGAGGATTTAAAAACATTTCACACCATTTACAACAGCATGGCTGTGAACTTGTTCGCCCTCCAAGTGTTTTTGCAAATGTGAATTGTACACGACAAGAGGTGAAGCAATCGAAAAGAATTGCCGCTCTGCGGATACATGTGGAACGAGTAATAAGCAGAGTTAGAGAGTTCCATATGCTGAAAATGCATGCCACAGTTGACAATAAACTTATTCAAATACTTGATTGTATTATAGTTATTGTTTGCGGGTTAATCAATCTGCAGGATACTTTGATAAAAATTTAAGCGAATGAGACCTTGCGCTGTGATGAACCTTACTTAAACCACCGCCGCCGCCTCGTCTCGCCAGTCAAATGTTTATACATGTATAGTACTTCCATATATTTTTTAATATTGTCCATCTCAGTTGTTATTTGTTTATATTGTATTTTTTTTTAATTTCTTAGAAGAGTTGTTCAGAAAAATGTTCATAACACTCCATGTTGATAAATTTATAAAAATAAAACTGCTTGGTTTAGTTTCACTTTGTTCAATTTGACCAACAAGCACTTTCGCCTGTCTTCAGAACTTTTAATTTGCCAGTCCTGAAGTTGCTTACATAGGTTAAAGCAGTTTTTGATAAATTTAAGCAAGAAAAAAAACTGAACAAAGTTTTGTGTCATTTTATCAACATTTTTATAAGTTCATAGAATATTGGGTCAATTATTTTTAAATGTAAAATAACATTGTAAAAAAAATAAATGAATTTCTTGAGTAAAGTCTTAATTTATAAAAATCCAAATTGTTTTTTATTTTATTTTAAATAATAATAAAAATTGTCAATTGGTTGACTGCTATGAACCAATTTTAATTAGAGTTCAACCAAATGGACCATGCTCAGATATTTTGGAAGGTAGCGACCTCATCACACTTGATTGTGGAGGGTTTTAAACTAAGGAAATTAACTTACAAAACCTTGAGTTGGCTTGTGGTCCTGTGACTAGTGTCGTGAACTCACAGATTAAAGGTCTGAGGTTCTACACAATTTATACATGAATTTATATTAAATCTACTTTAAAAAATAAAAATTGAGTTCTTATGATGTTCTATTAGTATGGGAGAAAAGTGAAATAAAATAAATAGTCAAAAACTCAATGAAACTTCAACACTGATAAGATCAGTTTTTATTTATTATATGAAAAAAGATTCATTCTTACAAATAATCAGTATAGATAAAAAAGAAAAGACGTAAGTTACGTGTATTTGAAAACATTGAATATATTGAGGAAACCAACATTTCTACATACATATTTCTAGTTATTTATTATATCATTTACGTAACGTATCGTCCACAACTCCAGGAATCAAAAATGTCAACGGAGACATTCTGTGGAATAAAGACAATGTAAAAAAGAGATGGAAAGAATATTTTAATGAGGTTTTTGGTGAAGAAGAATGAACAAGCGATTGACGATGGATCTGAGAATGGCGGTACACAATGGCATATTGTTACCGACTTTGATGTATGGAAGTGAAGCATGGACAGTGAACGATAGCGAAATGAGTAAAGTATGTACGGTAGAAATGAAGCATTTGAGAAGCATGACAGGAAAAACTCTGAGGGATAGAGTTAGGAATGAATGGGTAAAAAAATAATGTAATTTGAAAGAGGATATGAAAGTTAAGGTACAAAAGAATTTGATGAGATGGTTTGGCCATGTGGAAAGAATAAATGATTAACAAAGTATGTATACAAAGAAAGTGAGAAAGGAAAAAGAGGGAAAGGACGACCGAGAAAAGTATGGAGTGATCAGATTGAGGAGATTGTGAAAGAATGGGATATACAAAGTGAGCGTAAAAGAAGAAAATGCATGAAAAGGTGATGGATATGAATGAATTATGAGGTATGTAAGGATAGGAAAAAATGGAGGCAGCTCTGCAGAGGCTCTGGCCACCCCTAGCGGAACGGCGACAGAGTTACAGTTCAATGAATTATAACTAAAACTTCAATTTATTGAATATGGCTTCGAACCAAAAAACTAAAGCCTTAGATAATAATTCTTCACATGCTTTTTCATCATAATCCACAAAGCATTGTGTGGTTTGCTTTGTCGTCTCGAAATTTGGACTAGCTACACAATAAAGCCCCTTTTTCTTTTGAGCAAAAAGCATTTGTATTTGCATTTGAGCCATGAATTTGGGACTTGGTTTACTATCTGTAAAATACTTATTTGCAGAAGATTCTGTCAATGGGCATTTAATTTCGACTATATAGTCATCACAAACAGCATCAGGTGAAGCTCCAAAAACAGGATACTCCGGTAAAATTATAAATCCACATTTCCTTAGTTTCTTGTTTTTTTTCTTTAGTTCTTGGAAAACATCCTGTTGCAAATATCGACCTCGTTTCATTCCCTCGGTCTCTACAATTTTGGCACCTAAAATGTTTTCAACCAAGGAACCGTCGATCGTTTTGCAATGTGCAGCTTCGTACATTTTTGATGCAGTAATACGTCCAAAGCGTAGTTTATGCCATAACGCACAGTCGGATTGCTTATATGTGGCTTTTTCAGCATTCTTGCAAGATGGCATGTTCATATTAGTTTTGCAATAATTAATGAACTGTTCAGCTGTGGATCCCATTTTCCTATGTAAAAAATCATCTATCAAATTCATTATTGTCAACTTTTCAACATCTGTTGGTTCGTTGAAATAACCCATCAAAATAACATCCCTTGTCTCAGGGTTCATAGTGCTTTTTACTACACTTGAAAGAAATGAACCATCACCTTTTTCTACTACGATAGGATTTTGGCTACTTAATTCCTGAGCAGTAATAAATTTAATGGAAGATCCAATCTCAGCCATCTTGGAGCGTTTCCAGTAGCACTTAGTTGATGTTGCTGAAGGTTCCTCACTTCGACGATGAAGCCACGACAAAAGAACAATGGCGTGCTTGCAACCTCCTGAAAATTATTAAGTATTTTTTCTTACTTTTATATACATTATCATTCATCACATCATGGATTGTAATTTAATTGGCAGCCACCTTGGTGCAGAGGTCAAGATGCCTATTGGCCTAAGAGGACTATTGACAATCATTTTACACCTTCTTTATGTTAGATTAAATAAGATAACCTGATTAACAAAATACTGGTTTATAAAGAAAATAATTAGTAGCGAATTAAGAATATAAATATATTTTTTCAGTATTTATTATGATAGGTCAAACATTCAAAATAATACAATAAAATATTTTTTCTCATTTCTTCCAAACCAGGTACGCAAAATCACAACTAAGCTACGCATATAGTGTAACTCCTTGCCTGTGGGTCGTGGATGTGGCGATTCGGAACCTATTTGGGGATTTCCAAGCTTTTGGGGGGGGGGGGGGCTGGTTTTCATTTCTTGTGAAGGCTGAGTAAACCTTGAGAACGAACCCATACTCTCGGCATGGAATACAAGCATTCTACCAATTGAGCTATCAACCTTTTGTTTTACGAGCTTGGTCATCGTCGCTACAAAGCGCCAATTCTCAAGCAAGACCCAGTTGCTGTAAGGCTGGATGGACCTCTGGTGACCTGTCATTGGTAAAAGTTAATGAATTTTTCAACCCAGGGAAGAGCAAATTTGAAAATATAAATGGTATGTTTTTTGTGCTACGGCGGGATTCCAACCAATAACCTTCTATTCAGAGTCCGAAGTGTAACCACTGAACTACGGACCGGTCACATTTTAGGTGCAACGGTGATATACTTCTGGAAATACTGTTAAGTCACATTGCTACTAACCTTGAGCAGCTGGACAATCTTCACACGTACAAGACTCCACTATTTCCTCCTTTTCATTGCATATCACAGTCACAGAATATGCTTTTTGGCGTACTTTATGTTCTGGTGTGATGCGTGCTTTTATAAAACACAATGCTCCAACTCGTTTCAACTGCACATATCCAATTGCATTATCTCCATAATTTTCCCTGGACGACCTGCATAAAAAAAAAAAAAGTATCTCTATGTCACTCATTCCATGAAACGGGTGTTACAGTTCGTACGCATATAAGATTAAAAATCTCTAGTATTTTGTATGACAGTGTATTAGTAATATTCACTTAACACATACCTTTTACACTACTAGTGATGACACAATAGTAAAAGGATGGCTAATATTTGTAAAAAAAGACAAAATGAAACTTAAGTACCCGTTACGGGTGTTACTCAGTTTTTCCCATACTTCCTGGGTACACTGACATAATTGCATTTTTCTGCGAATTTTCAAAGATAGCTTATATTTTTTCAACTGAAATTGCAAAACTTAGTATATTATATTTCTAAAACATTACTCAGTTTTCATGCTGAGTGATTATTCTTTTTAATTTTAAATTTTGAAAATGTAACGGGTGTTACAAGCTTTTGTTACGGGTGTTACGAGTACGAAATAAAGCAACGGTTTTAGGAAATAATACTGTAGCTTTATTAAAGTAATAACAATAATAATGGGAAAATACAAAGAAATAATATTTATAGCCATTTTCTTCATTTTTCATACACTTCCGGTGTTCCGGTTCGGTGTTACATCCGGTTTTCATACACACTTGACCGGTCCGTAGCTCAGTGGTAACACTGCGGACTCTGAATGGAAAGGTTGTGGGTTTGAATCCCGGCGGAGCACAAAAAATATACCATTTATATTTTCAAATTTGCTCTTCGCTTGGTTGAAAAATTCATACACTTTTACCAATGACCAGTCACCAAAGATCCATCCTGCCTTACAGCAACTGGGTCTTGCTTGAGTATTGGCGCTTTGTAGCAACGACCGAGCTCGTACACCTCTGCGGCACTACAAGTGTCATAGACCCCTAGAGTCTCTAGAATCTAGGGAGTCTCCCGCACAGGATTTCTTAAAAAAAAAAAAACATCCACAGCACAAGAAAATTCATAGTAAGTACGATTTCCTTTGGTGATGACTTATAGGTTGGTATGAGGCTGACCACCCATACTGTAAAAAATGGTTCACTTTGCCAATGTCACCCCTGTTTCAGGGAATGTCGGCAAGAGTTGCAGGGCTTATGTTCATTTGAGGTTTGGATTTTATTTGTAAGTACACAATCAGCATTTGTAAGCTCGAACTACACGTGTTTGTTTGTGGGCATACATCTGAGAGCTTTGAATGAATATATCCTTGCAACTTAGATTATAGATAGATAGATTATAGGTGAGGGCTGGATTGGGTAGAATACTTATTATGATTTCGAAGGGGATGTCGGGGATGACCTTTTCATTGCAAATAAATATTTTTTCAGATTCTCTAGCCACCTTAAAAAACATTATTCTTACTTCTCCATCTCACACCACTTTGGCATACACCAGCATATTTGTATACAATACTTCGCTTACAAATGCCTTCAGGAAGTATCTTGGCCAGTATGAAAACATCTGGTTGAATGTTTTAGACTTGTGAGGCACTAAAGCGAATCGTTCCGCTTCATCTTCTGAATCTGTACATATGTCGGTGTATGGAACTTTCTCAGCATTAAGTCCTGAACATCCAGGCTGTAAAATTTCTTCAGCTGTAATGTTTTTCAGCATTGCTACGGGCTGCAGATCTTCGTCGTCCCAGATGTCACAATTTGTGTCCATGATAACTGTTTTAACAGCGTTTCTGATGTCCTGCCAACCAATATGGCTGGGGCGTTTACTCAACTTAAGCGAAGTTGGGATTTACAATCCATTCTAATCAAAATTTTAACAGAAATGTATACTACATGTAATATTTAGGCAATTTTGAGATAATGCTAAACGTCAACATAGACTGGTAACACTATAAAACACTACAAAATACTACTTGGTTATATTTACAAGTAAATACAGTAATAAAAAAACACATTACCAAGACAATATATTTACGTAACACCCGTAATGTCACGGGTGTTACAAGATTTTGAATTTAAATAAAACACCTTAGATTATGTTTACATCAAAACTCGATGTATTTACAAATAAGTTACAAACATACCCTTACTTTCACAAAGCTTGACCTTAATTACTTGTAAAATGAAGTAATGAAATTAACTTTTACCTGTTTTGTGTAACGGGTGTTACTTTGATGCTGATCTGTCGGAAATACCTTTTAATAATTGAAATTCGAACTTTTATAACATAACAACCACTCTCATATGAAGTTCTGGAAATTTCCCAAACTAGTGAAGTGTCAGTGTCACTGTAACATGACAGTTAGCTGTATGATAGTTGCCACTGTCTGGCATTATAAATCTCCTTTATAATCCCTTACACGTTGCTCAACTTTGACATGGTAGAAAAATTATAAAACCAACATAAATGTCTTGTTTTTCTTTCGCATATATAAATTTACATCTTTTTCTATTATACTAAAAAATAAATGACATTGTTTGTGCAACTTTGTTTGTGAGGCATACGGTAGCGTTTTTCATGGAATGAGTGATGTCAAATAAAATTTATGAATATTCTACAATATAACCTAAATCTTTAATAAATCATTTATTTTATGTTGAGTACATTATTGATAACAATACAGATTTAATCAAGTCGTACACATAAAATAGTACATTTGTTAGAACACAAGCAGGAACAAATAGTTAGGTTATTTATGGACTTCAAGTTCCATCGATATTAATTTACATAGGAAATGAATACAAATATCGATATTATTTTATCATGATTATGAACTATTTGCATTCCTTCGTTTTTAAGTTTCTGATGTTTGATATATGTTAACATTTTATTTGTAATGTTTTCCCATCCTAACCACAAAGCGAGGTTAGAATGACATGTGTATTTGGGCAGTGTTTTAGATGGTATTTCAATGAATAATGACAAACATCGATACATTTAGTTAATAAATACACTACAATCTATCAACATTTAAAACAATTACTCACCTTGCAGCCTTGATTCCTCGAATTTCTGCACTAATATATTGCATGTTGGATGCAAAAAAAGATGCAACCATAATCACATCTACTTTCGGCAAATTATCCGATTGGGCTTTTAAAAATCCGTCTTCCATTATTTTTAATGACTTGTTTATCACTTAAGGTTTATTTAAAATTTACAGTAATAACTTAATATATAATTTTTAACGTCAAAATCCTTTGTGAAAACAACGCGACAGTAGCGGCCATACAAAGAGTAAACAAAATTCCGAAAGTTTGTAGACCGAAGTGAACAATGACGTCACCGATGGCACGACCAATCAAATCACGTTTTCGGAAAGTCGTATTTAATTTTATTTTAAAAGTTATGAATTAAAATGTTTTCCCACAATGTCCAAATCGATTTCCATAACATATTTAATTTTTCTTAATCCATTTCACATATTTTTATCGGTTTTTGTTATATGTGATATTTCCCTATTATTATTATGCAGAACCAAGTCAAGTGATGGGGCATCCACACGCTTGCCAACCTAGCACAAGTCAAGCGCACAGTGTGTCGTCTAGAACATGCTAGCTGGACAAAATTAGTCCATTAGACAAAATTTTGTCCAGCTAGCATGTTCTAGATGACACACTGCACACTTGGCTTGTAGCTAAGCGCACAGTGTGTCGTCTAGAACATGCTAGCTGGACAAAATTAGTCCATTAGACAAAATTTTGTCCAGCTAGCATGTTCTAGACGACACACTGTGCGCTTGACTTGTGCTAGGTTGGCAAGCGTGTGGATGCCCCATGAGGCATACTCATTACCAACACGCTGTAAACGATGCATACAACTATTGCTTTGTGCGTTAGTGCTAGTAAATACAGGGCGGTAAGAAACTAATTGTCTAGTCCCTGAACGTGGAGTAAAAAAATTCAACTCACTAAGTAGTGCAGGACAATCAATTAGAGCATGTTTTATTTTGAAGAGGGTGATTAAGTCAATAAATTTACGTCTGTCTGACAAATAGTTTAGATTTAGAATCGAATTTAAATAGAGCGGGTCAAAGTGTGACAGGGGAATATTGAGTTTAAAATTAACTATTTTCAAAAATTTTAAGTGAACCTTTTCTATATTGTCTACGTGCACCATGTAGAGCGGGGACCAAACAGGCGAGCAATATTCCAAGACACTGCGAACCAATGTGGTATAAAGAATTTTGATTGCGGCAGTGTCCTGAAAGTCCTTGGTGATGCGGTTTATGAAACCAAGCATTCTCATGGCCTTGGCACAAATTAAAGCAATGTGTACATTAAAAGATAATCCACAGTCAAACACAACCCCCAAGTCGGTGACCTCCGTTACCACCCGAAGACTGTTTGAAAAAAGTGTATAGTCATACATAATGGGATTTTTTATTCTGAAGAAGTTCATTACACTTTGAAACATTTAATGGCAATTAATTTTTATTACACCAGGTTGCTAGATTATTCAAAGATAATTGGAGACTATTACAGTCAGCCACATTATCTATGACTTTAAATTTTTTTATATCGTCAGCAAACAGGAGAACATTTGTGTCAGGAAATTGCTTTGTAATATCATCAATAAATAGGAGAAAAAGTAGCGGGCCCAGATGGGAACCCTGGGGGACACCACTAGTTGGTGAGAAGGAGTGTGAGCTATTATTATCTATTCTGACAATCAAAGATCTATCAATAAGGTAGTTTCGGAGCCAAGACAGAAAACTACCAGACACCCCCATACCGCGTAGCTTACTAAGAAGGATAGTGTGTGATACCCGATCAAACGCTTTTGAAAAATCAGTGTATATTACGTCAACTTGTTTTCGGCTAGACAAAGCATTAGAAAGGAAATTCTCAAATACCATTTAATTAGAAGTAGTTGATCGGTTTGGTAAAAAACCATGTTGATGGACTGAAATTGATCTGGTTGCAACATACCGGATTTTAGTAAGTACAAGCTTTTCAAGTAGCTTCGGAATGGCGGACAATTTACTTATTGGTCGATAGTTTTTGACGTTACTCCTATCACCAGACTTGTATATTGGAGAAAGATACGATTGCTTCCAAAGGGCGGGAAAACATCCAGACGCGATGGACAAATTAAATACCGCACACAGAGGTTGAGACAAGCTATGTACACAGTTTTTGAACATTACCGCTGGGACATTATCAGGGCCAGGATTAGTCAGTGGTTTCATTGATTCAATTTCTGTGATGACATCAACTACACTAAATGACAAATTAGACAGTTGTAAATCAATATGTGAAGAGAATTCAAACGTATTACAGTCAGGATGAATATTATAAACGCTTTTAAAGAAAGATGCAAAAAGGTTAGGAATTTCTTGAACATTATCGGATGACACATCATCATAAAAAACATTATGTGGTATACCGAGATCGCCCTTTCTCAGAGAGTTAGCATATGACCAGAATTTTTTCACATTATGGACAATAGAGCGCTCAGTGTTGGAAATGTAATTTAAATAACAATTTTTGGACAGAATTTTGCAATCATTACGTAATTTCTTAAAATCTAGATAATCCGAAGAAGAATTAGAGATTTTATATTTCAGATGAGCCACTTTTTTATCCTTTATGAGATCAATTAAATCATGATTAAACCATTTGGGATATTTCCAAGAATAAGGACTAAGCTTAAAAGTAGGTACAAATTTAGTGATCGCTTCGGATAGAATAGAGTACAGATTATTTACTACAACTTCAATATCATCATTATTTACAAAAGAAAAGTCAACACTCTGAAAAAATATATTCATATGAACAAAATCAGCTTTAGAAAAGTCTACAATATAAGTGGTATTATGGTTTTTATGTTGGACATTAGATGGAAGAGAAATGGAAAGAGGTGGATGGTATGTATCAATGGGAACAAGGACATCAGATGATTCTATAGATTTAGCAGCATTATCACTGCAAAAAACTAGATCCAAAATACGATTACGAGCATTTAATGTGAAATTAATTTGAAAAAAGTTTAAAAAGTTACAAAGATTTAATATGGTAGTTTCCGCCAGTGAGAAGTTCGAAGTATGGCATTTAGGTAACAAGGGATCAGCTTATGGTCATGAGAGGCTGAAATATTTATTTGTAATTACACATGCAGTATTTGTAAGCGCTAACTCATTCATGTTTGCTTGGGGGCATGCATTGAATATGAATTATAAATGTTAATGTATGTATGCAACTTAGATTTATATTCTTATATTAAAAACATCAAGTGCCACAATTATATGTTAGCGTGAAATGACATTTGCCGGCATGTGGGTGTGCATTGTATTTGAATCATCAAAACTCTTTTTTGCAACTTTAGATTATAAATTAAGATGATCGTTGTTTAAGGATTTTTCAAACTCAAATTCCTTGACTTAAGGGTTAGTATGAGGCTAGCCACCCTTATCGCATAAATGGGTTCACTTAATAAATGTTCCCCCTGTTTCTGAATAGGTCGGCAAAAGTTGCATGGCTTATGGTCATGAGAGGCTGAAATATTTATTTGTAATTACACATGCAGTATTGGTAAGCGCAAACTCACTCATGTCTGCTTGGGGGCATGCATTGAATATGAATTGTAAATGTTAATGTATGTATGCAACTTAGATTATATATTCTTATGTTAAAAACATCAAGTGCCACAATTATATGTTAGCGTGAAATGACATTTGCCGGCATGTGGGTGTGCATTGTATTTGAATCATCAAAACTCTTTTTTGCAACTTCTTCTTCTTCTTCTTCATCTTGATTTAGGACTAGGTCCTGTTTATTCTCGGGTTTCACTCCTGGGACGCGGATGTCCAGCTGTCCTTCCACCTCTTTGGTGGTCGTCCAGGGGGTCTGCTGGTTGATGGTATCTCGTCTGCCGCTATTTTCACGATTCTCACCGGGTCCATTCTTTCGACGTGATCTCTCCAGTAACGTCTTCTGTTTCTACCCCATCGCACGACATCCTCGACATCACAGATCCTCCGAATTTCGGAATTTCGTGTTCTGTCTCGCATGGTCAATCCTGCGATAGGGCGGAGAGTTTTCATTTCGGTGGTTCGTAGGAGACTCTTCGTTCTCGTGGTGTCGGCTCTGGTTTCGATACCGTATGTCATTATCGGTCTAACGCAGGTCTTGTATATCTTCATTTTACTTTCTTTCAGCATGTGTTCGTTTCTCCATACAGTAGTACGCAAGCATCCAGCTACAACGGCAGCTTTATTTGCTTGTTCCGAGACTTCTTCGTAAAGGTCACTACTGCTTGATATTTCAACGCCTAGGTATTTGAATCGCATCACTTGTTCTATTGTCTTAGTGTCTACTACAAGTTTGTATCTACCGTGTTCCGAGGCTTGGTTTTCCGGTCTGTGAGCTTAGCTTCTTTTTTACCTATGGCAGGTAGCTGGCCTAGCCATAGAACCCTCCTCCTTTTGCATCCGGGCTTGGGACCGGCAATGGCGGAGTTTGCAACTTAAGATTATAAATTAAGATTATCGTTGTTTAAGGAATTTTCAAACTCAAATTCCTTGACTTAAGGGTTAGTATGAGGCTAGCCACCCTTATCGCATAAATGGGTTCACTTAATAAATGTTCCCCCTGTTTCTGAATAGGTCGGCAAAAGTTGCATGGCTTATGGTCATGAGAGGCTGAAATATTTATTTGTAATTTAACATGCAGCATTTGTAAGCGCAAACTCACTCATGTCTGCTTTAGGGCATGCATTAAATATGAATTACAAAATGTATCTATGCAACTTAGATTTATATTCTAATATATTAAAAACATCAAACATCTTTCCTTGACTTATAGGTTGGTATGAGGCTGACCACCCATACTGTAAAAAATGGTTCACTTTGCCAATGTCACCCCTGTTTCAGGGAAGGTCGGCAAAAGTTGTGGGGCTTATGTTCATTTGAGGTTTGGATTTTATTTGTAAGTACACATTCAGCATTTGTAAGCGCTAACTACACTTGTTGGTTTGTGGGCATACATCTGAGAGCTTTAAATGAATATATCCTTGCAACTTAGATTATAGATTATAGATTATAGAAGTGCCACAATTATATGTTAGCGTGAAATGACATTTGCCAGCTTGTGGGTGTGCATTGTATTTTTTTTTTTTTTTTTTTAGACAAACAAACAGTTATACATGTAATATATGGGATAAACAACAAAGTTATACAATTTCAAAAACCAGCAAAGTTTGCAAACATAATGTAGTATAATTTAGTTTACAGCTTAATTAATTTTAATCATCAAAACTCTTTTTGGCAACTCTAGATTATAAATTAAGATAACCGTTGTTTAAGGATGTTTCAAACTCAAATTCATTGACTTATAGGTTAGTATGAGCCTGAACACTCATATCGTAAAAAATGGCTCACTTACAAATGTTCCCCCTGGTTATGAAAAGGTCCGCAAAAATTGCAGAGCTTATGTTCATGAGAGGCCTTAATAATAAGTTGTAAGGTCACATGTAGCATTTCTAAGCGGGAACTTACTCGTGTCTCCATGGGGGAATGCATTGAATATGAATTATAAAAGTTATTCTATCTATGCAACTTAGATTATATATTCTAATATTAAAAACATCAAGTGCCACAATTATATGTTAGCGTGAAATGACATTTGCCTGCTTGTGGGTGTGCATTATATTTGAATCATAAAAACCCCTTTTTGCAACTTTAGATTATAAATTAAGATAACCGTTGTTTAAGGATTTTTCAAAGCCAAATTCCTTGACGTAAGGGTTAGTATGAGGCTTACCACCCATATCGCATAAATGGGTTCACTTAATAAATGTTCCCCCTGTTTCTGTAAAGGTCGGCAAAAGTTGCAGGGCTTATGGTTATGAGAGGCTGAAATTTTTATTTGTTATTACTAGGGACTGGAAAATTTCGCGATCGCGATAAAATGAATTTATTCGCGAATTTTGATGTTTTTACGCGAATAACGCGAAATTTGAGGTTTTACGCAAATATCGCGAATTTTCGTACTTTTGGTAGAAATTGTGCGAAAAAGTTGTTATGTGTCGCTTCTGCAACGCAACTATTTTGTGGGAAAGAAAAGATTCCTGCGAAAACCCTTTGCAAGGTGCAAAGCACAAAAAAATGGTCGGTGTTATAGCCGAGGGTGCTAAGTGGGCTGATCTTTCAACGTTGAAACACGCTAGAACGCTAGACGCGGGGTTCGATCCCCGCCTGGGTCATTTGACCATAAATTTGACCCTGTTTCAAATGTAATTGGGTAATTATAAATTAATAATTAATTAAAATAAACAATACTCGTAATTAATTTTTCATTAAGTATATTAATACCTGTTTCTGGCCAGGCAGAGTAGATTGGTGAATTGCATTCCTATTCACAAATCTATTTAATTAAAAAAATAAATGATAAGCAGAACTGTCCTGGACATCCAAACAGACTTGAATCGTGACATCAATGAAGGAAAATACATCAAGGAGTGAAGCTGCTGCTGGATTAGCCAAGAGCACAACTTGAGGCTTTCATAAAAGCCAACATCCCTCGAAAAAATTAGATAACCCTCATCTAGAGACTAAATGCACAAAAATTAAATATTTTAAAAGGATATTGCAGGGTATTCAGAGTGTCATTCAAATATTAATACTTTTTTCAATCAATGGTTTTTTGTAAGTTGTAACTCGTATTGATTCAGATGTTGTTTATTCATTGTTTTTGAAGGTACATATTGTTGTTTATATAATAAATTGTAAATATTAGTAATATCTATAGTTTTGCAAATACATAAACCTTTATTTCGATCAAATCACCCCTAAAAATTACACCGAATTCCCCTGTTTATCATGAAAAATAATGCGAATTTCCCTGTTTTTGATAAAAAATAACGCGAATTTCCCAAAAAAATAACGCGAATTTCGCAAAAAATAACACCACTTTTTTCCAGTCCCTAGTTATTACACATGCAGCATTGATAAGCGCGAACTCACTCGTGTCTCCATGGGGGCGTGCATTGAATATGAATTATAAATGTTAATGCATCTATGCAACTTAGATTATATATTGTAATATTAAAAATATTAAATGCCGCAAAAAGTATGGTTCCATATAAAAAGTTGACCTAATCGATCGTAATTATTTCTAAAAAATACATGTAATAACTGGTTGAAGTATAATCTATATATACTAGGGGCGTTGCCCCTGGCTGCTACGCAGCCCAACCCCTTAACATTTGTGAAATGTTTATATTGCACATAGTTTCCTCGCGTTAAACTTCGTAGTATTAAAAAACATGTAAAATAAAAACACGCAGTTTTTGTAAAAGAACATTTACTTAGATTTGTTAGGCTTTGATAAAATAAATTAATGAAAATCCGCCATTACAAAAAAATACTGGGAATATCCCGCACTGTAAACGGTTATACCTTAATATAATAAATACATCGATAGTGTATGCAAATATTAATTTTTTTTACTTAAATGAACATAAGTGCAAAAAGAGTTGCACTTATGTTCATTTGAGTTGGATGTTTATGTTGTAAGTCCACATGCAGCATGTGTAAGCGTGAACTTTTACGAGTCTGCTAGTGTACTTGTGTTATGTCACTGTGATTTTTGGTTAAAGTGCTGTTCTATCACTGTGCTGTTTTGACACTGTGCTGATTTGTCACTGTGCTGTTTTGTCACTGTGCTGTTTTGTTACCGTGTTGTTTTGTCACCGTGTTGTTGTGTCACTGTGCTGTTCTTTCACTGTGCTTTTTTGTCTCCGTGTTGTTTTGTCACTATGCTGTTTTGTCAACGTGCTGCTTTGTCACTGTGCTGTTTTGTTACTGTGGTGTTTTGTCACCGTGTAGTTTGGACACTGTGCTGATTTGTCACTGTGTTGTTTTGTCACCGTCATTTTTTTTCACTGTGCTGTTTTGTCACTGTGCTGTTATGTCACTGTGCTGTTTTGTCACCGTGCTTTTTTGTCTATGTGCCGTTTTGTCACTGTGCTGTTATATCACTGTGCTGTTTTGTCACCGTGCTGTTTTGTCACTGTGCTGTTATGTCACTGTGCTGTTTTGTCACCGTGCTTTTTTGTCAATGTGCCGTTTTGACACTGTGCTGTTAGATCACTGTGCTGTTTTATCACCGTGCTGTTTTGTCACTGTGCTGTTATGTCACTGTGCTTTTTTGTCACCTTCCTGTTTTTTCACTGTGTATTTGTCCCCGTGCTTTTTTTGTCACTGTGCTGTTTTGTTACTTTGTTATTTGGTCATGTATCGTTTTGTCACTGTTATATAACTATGTAATATAGCTTTGCAACTTAGATTACAGATTATAAAGAATAGAAATCAAAATAATTTCCTTGTCTTATAGGTTGGTATGAGGCTGACCACCCATACTGTAAAAATGGTTCACTTTGCCAACGTCACCCCTGTTTGAGGGAAGATGGGCAAGAGTTGCAGAGCTTATGTTCATTAGAGATTGTGTTTTTATGACGTAAGGACACATGCAGCATGTGTAAGCGCGAACTTATAAGTGTGTGCTTGAGGGAATGCATTTAATATGAATCTCAAATGGTATGTACTTTGCAACTTAGATTATGTAAAGAAATACACAAAATAATTTCGTTGACTTATAGGTTGGTATGAGGCTGACCACCCATACTTAAAAAAATGGTTTACTTTGCAAATTTCACCTTTGTTTCAGGGAAGGTTGGCAATAGTTGCAGGGCTTACGTTCATTTGGAATGGGTTGTTATGTTGTAAGTACACATGCAGCATATGTAAGCGCGAACTTATACATGTCTGCTTGTAAGAATGCATGTAATATGAATCTCAAATGTTATATATGTTTGCAACTTAGATTACAGATTGAAATCCATTTTTATTTGGCTTTTTTTTTTTTTTAATTTGCATGAAATAAAAGAAAATGTAAAAAAACTTTCACGTTTTGCCGCTAGATGTCAATATTGTTCCATACATTTTCAGTATGAACAAACAGATTTATTGCTAAAAGTTTTCATACATTGGTAAACACACACGCGAAAGCTCGCAGCATTGCAGCATATACAAAAATTAATTTGCCATAGGTCATGAATGTGTTTCATCTGCTGTGATGGCATTGGTTTTGAAAATCGAAACTCGACGACGAAAGACGACGACGAAGGGCAATATAATAAAGGATAAAAGAAAGTCGTGTTAGTTACACTATCCATAACTCAAGAACGGCTGAACTAATTTGGCTGAAAATTGCTAGGGAGGTAGCTTAGAACCAGGAGAAGGACATAGGATACTTTTTATATCCTTTTTATATTTTTTTTGAAGTGACATAAAACGTGGTAGGTATAAATAAAATAAATTGTACAGTGGACTGCACAGGACTTTATAGCACAAAATACGGTCATGTTTAGGTCATAGCCAATTTTCATAACAAAACATTTAGTTGTGTGTAAGTAATGAAGCTAATCTTTTTAAGCAATCGTCTTTTTGCAGTATTATCATTGATCCCGTTTGTATCAAAACTAACACTTTGTTTGGTGGGTACCTATACTTTTCATTGATATTTTGGAAAGTTATGATTGATTATTATTATATGGGTACAACTTACTAGATTTTAAGACTCTTAGCCTAGTATTTTATATTAGGCGTTTTAGTACCAAGAATATTACAATTATTTTTGTATTAAAATTTGTCACTTTGTATGGTGACTACACCTTATAATATTTATTTGAAAAAAGTAATGATTAATGTATGTAGGTATATATAAGAGCTTTTCAATTGTAGAACATTATTTTTTAGTTAACCCGTTCTCTGCCGGGAAAACTTAAAATATTGTTTTCTCTTGTATGGCAACCCCCAAAACAAAGAGTATTAAGAGGCAATGCTTATTGTTTTTGTATAGCAATTGATTGAGCGAATTGTGATGTAGGTTTATTTATGGGTATTAGATGTTTTGCTACCAAAAATATTACAATAATTTTTTGTATGAAAATTTGTCACTTTGTATGGTGGCTATACTTTATAATACTTTTTTGAAAAAAGTAATGATTCATATATGTAGGTATATTTAAAAGCTTTTCAATTGTAGAACATTATTTTTTAGTTAACCCTTTCTCTGCCGAGAAATTAAAAAAAAAAAAATTCTCTTGTATGGCAACCCCCAAAACAAAGAAAATTATGAGGCAATGGTTATTGTTATTACATAGCAGTATTATAATGACGATTATGCAGAAAAAATAAAGAAAATCGTACGAGCCGTTTTTGAGAAAATCTCATTTGAAACTTTCAGCTGTTCGGAAGCCATCTTGAATTTTCTAAAATTTGAAAAATGTTTCACTATGAATTATAGTGATAAAAAAGTTTTTTCTGATAAAGTTAAGAAACATAAAAGTTTTTTGCGTTCTGATGGGTTTTTGTAGCCTTTTAATTTCAATTTTTGATATCATTTTTGATATCATTTGATATTATTTGTAAGTACACATTCAGCATTTGTAAGCGCGAACTACACTTGTTGGTTTGTGGGCATACATCTGAGAGCTTTAAATGAATATATCCTTGCAACTTAGATTATAGATTATATATTATAGATGTAAACGGCACTTTATGTTTTAATTTTCAGAATTTTTATTTAATTTTTATATAGAATTTGATTTTACGTATAAAATTGTAGAACATATCTTTTTTGTCAACACTTTCACTTCTGAGAAAATCACAATTGTTTATTTTTTTCATATGGCAACTCATAGACGTAGATTAGCAAAAATGTTGCCATAACTAAATTTGGTAAGAATGTATCAAGCAACTACTTTACTGAAAATTTAAAAAAAATCGTTAGAGCCGATTTTGAGAAAATCGCATTTGAAGTTTTCTCCTCTTTGGAAGCCATCTTGAATTCTCAAAATAGTGAAAAACAAATTATAGTGCAAAGAAGTTTATAAATTTTTCTTTCTTGTGAACCTAAAAAAAGTTTTACAAAATTGCGTTTTTATGGGTCTTTTTAATATTTTCGATGAAAATTTTGAGATCGTGTAAACGGTACTTCAAGTAAAAAAAATTTTAAAGTATTCTTTAAATTTTTGTAGAAATTAATATTGCGCGTAATATTGTAGAACATTTTTTTTTGTCAACCCAGCCATTTCCGAGATAATCACAATCGTTTTTTTCTTTCATATGGCAACTCATAGACGCAGGTTGGGAAGAGTGTTGCCATAACAAATTTTCTTTGCAACAATTTAAGCAACGACCACACTGAAATTTTAAAGAAAATCGTTAGAGCCGTTTTTGAGAAAAATGCAAATTTATGTTTTTTTTGTATGGCAGCCATCTTGAATTTTCAGGTTGGTGCCATGCTGGTCGGTCCATCAAAATCTGTGGTTGTCAATTCTCTAAATCCAAAAATTGGTGTCTCTGCGATTAGTAGTTCCGGCTGGGACATATATACATCCAGTGGCGGCTCTCCATTAGGGGACAGTGGGGAACATCCCTATGAATGAAATTGGAAACATAAAATTGTATGAGAAGAAAAAACTGAGAAATCTGTAAATAATAGTGTAAACGAAGTATATTTTTCAAAATATTTTACTGACCGAAGATGTTTAAATATTTCATAATAGAACGGACGCAGTGAGTCACATGAAGGTTTTTGTTGATAAAAAAATAATAATATTTGTTAAAACGTTAGGTACATGTGTATTGTGTACATTCGCTAAGATCGAAATATGATCCACTCTCCGTCGTTTCCTCGTACCTCGTTCCCTGCGCGGACGCAAGCGAAGTCATATTTCGGGCTGTTTCGGGTGGAGCGGGACTTTTATTCGGATCACCGCGATAGTTGCGCGTGTGTGTGTACATTAGTCTCTGTAAGTACGACGAATGTTCAATACAGAAGCTTTTGGCGCCCGCGTGTATGGGTTTCCCATTGTACGTCTGTAGGGACTTTTCGGGCGGTCACCTATGGTACATCAACAATAATATGACGCGTTTAAAACAAAATATGAACATGATGATATTATAACTGAATGAATGAACTTATTATTTTCGTAAATTTCTCGGCCCAGTATTTGACAAGGAGCTGCCATCATAATATCACACAAATACAATATTTTTATTGGTTAAAAGTTAGTGCTAGCGCGTTTTTTGCCGCGGGGAGATGTAAATAATAGCAGTGCTTCCCGAAGTCGAAAATATATCGTTTTTCATGGAAAGTTTACATTAAAATTTTCTTGCTTGTTTTGTACAATAAGGTTGTGGCCTTAAAAAGTGGGTGGATTCGCATTGTTTAATGATAAATGAAGTGTACCATCTTTTGGTGGACTGTGCTCTTTTTGGTGATGACCAAGTGTGGCCATGGATATTCGGATTTCAAGTAAGTAAATACTTGCTTTTTGTAGTTGCTTTTTTCAAACTAATTATCGTCTAACTTACGAAAATTCTACAACATAAAAATCTACCAATTGCAAACTCGCCTACACATTTTCAATTTTTACGTATTTTTTTAAAATACAAAATAAAAAGTAAATAGTTACATTCAAATTCAAATTATAAAAACTTCCACAATTGAATAAAATTAATGAAACAAGGGCTTGGTTTACATTTTTAGATAAAAATTCGTTAATGTGTGCTGCGTGGGGTGCTATAGGGTGGTCATCAAACTATCATCCAAAGTCATCCCCTCTCTCGGATTTTAGTTAGAGCCGCTACTGCATACATCCATACGGACGGACGGACGGACAGGTTCGACAAATTAGGTTTTTTTGCATGTCCTGGTGCAGGACAACTCATTTCCGTTGAAACCTCATTTTTTTTTTTTCGGACGAATACAATACTTTATAACAGTCCTTCGGACTGCTATAAAGTAAAAACGCAACTGAAAGCAATCCGTAAAAAAGAGTCTAGCCGTTCTTTTTTAAAAAAAATAAACAAAATGCAACTGACAGCTAAACATAATATAGTCTGTGAATAATTGAAGTTGACCGATTTGTTTCAAGTTTCTATGAATCTAATGTACCCAAAAACATATTAAGAAAGCTATGCCACCACCAAGGCGATCAAATCTTTCCCGACGAAGCTGTAGCCTGTAATGCATTAGGGATTCGACATTGCGAGTGAAAGGAGTGAAAAAGAACAATAAATTGCGCGTGAAGAGCGCCGCGTCGGTATGTGAACTGCAATGAAGCGATTTGGGAAACAACTTGATCGATGTCAAGAGATGAATGCAGCAATGAAAAGAGCAATTCTTCAAGATCTACAGCAACTACTTCATGAACATCATGCGTTGGTCAGGCTGTTTAAGAGTGCTTTGGAACGCATGCCAAATGATCACTACAAAGTCGTGATCAGAGCGGATATGATTTCAATATCTAATCTAATCTAAGTTGCAAAGATATGTTACATTGGAGATTCACATAACATGCATTCTCACAACCAGACACGTATAAGTTCGCGCTTGCACATGCCTCATGTGAACCTACAACATAAAAACCAAATCTCAAATGGACATACACCAGGCTGCAACTCTTGCCGTCCTTCTCTGAAACAGGGCAAAAATTGGAAAAGCGAACCATTTTTACAGCATGGGTGGTCAGCCGCATACCAACCTATAAGTCAAGGAACATACAGGACAAATTTAATTTTTTTAAATCAATAAATAATAATATATAAGGACATCTAAAAACTAAAACATAAAACAAATTTCACTTTAATAAACCCTAGCCGCCAACATTACAGATCAACCACCATTTATTTTTGTCCCAACATACTTATTTTATTTCCTCCAGAGTCATAACCTTATTCATACAGGCTCTTCTTTTATTATGACTGGATATTCCATTCATTCGCAATTTCGGATATTTGGGACATCCATACCTTCTCAGTCTTCCTCTACCACGACATCCATCTATTCTACCAACATATACTTTCTTCGTCAGTCTTTCCTCATTCATTCTCTCCATATTCCCAAACCATCTTAACAAACTTCTTTTAATCTTCACTTTCACACTTTCTCTTGCACCACATTCTTCCTAACAAAATCATTCCTCCCCCTGTCACTCCGTGTTTTCCACATCATACTTCTTAGAAAGTCCATTTCAACACTATGGACCATCAAAATGAAAAATCCATTGAATGGTGAATTTAATTTTTTTTTAAGGGAACGTTTTTCGGGAGACTCCCCAACTCCTGAAAGGCTTGGGGGTCTATATCACCCAAGAAGGGTGCCACAGAGGTGTTGCTACAAGCCTGGTAGTCGTCGCTACAAAGTGCAAATTCTCAAGCAAGATCCATTTTTTTGTACAGGCTTGATGAACCCTATATATATATGAGGATTATTTATTCGGCGCTATTTTTGTTATTTACCTCATGAGCCCTCTGAGAGAGTGGTCGTCGCTGTAGAAAGCGTCAATTCTCAAGCAAGACCCAGTTGCTGCAAGGCTGGATGGACCTTTGGTGACTGGTCTTTGGTAAAAAAATATGAATTTTAGAATCCAGCTAAGAGCATATATGAAAATATAAATGGTATATATTTTTGTGCTCCGCCGGGATTTGAACCCACAACCTTCCATTCATGAGTCCAATGTGTTAACCACTGGACTACGGACTACGGACCGGAAATATAAAAGTGAAATATAAAAGCATATTATATTCGCATTCCCTATTCATGAACGTCATCCTCCTGTTGTGCATTTGGCGGTGCATCTGGAGAATGGTCAAAGAGTATTTTTTCACGGCTTCGAATGTTGTTCAACGTGCTGAAACACCTCCAGTGACAACATTGACCAGTTTTTTTGCGATCTGCCAAAGAGATCCGTTTGCACAAACTTTGCTTTACTCGGAGATGCCATGTTATTATATTTGGAATGCTTCATTGAGGAATTTTCTAAGACGCAAGCAAGGCGATGCGGTTCTTGGTTATCCAGATGCGCGTTCTACTGATGCTCTTGGTCGTATACATACAGTTCATCCAAAGAATGATGAATGTTTCTATTTGCGGTTGTTGCTGGTAAATGTGCGTGGGCCAACGTCATTTGATTCACTTCGGACTGTTAGTGCTACAGTATTCCCAACATATCGTGCTGCATGTGCATACCCATTGGGAGACGACAATCGTTGATGCAATTATTTCTGCATATTCAAGTCAGATACGCACATTATTTGCTATCATCATTTCAACATGGTTTCCATCGAGCCCATCTAACCGTGGCACAAAGACAAGGATAATATGTCGGAAGACATTTTACATCAAATTCGTTCAAGAAATCCCGACCTTCAAATGAATGAGGAGAGACATAATCAGGCTTTGATCTTGACCAAAGACATGTGTTACCTCATGTGCGGTAATTTATTAGTCAGATTAGGAATGAAAGCGCTAAATTGTAAAATAAATGACGCATTTAATCGGGAATTTGAACGGGAAAGAGAATATGATCACCAGGAATTATATTTAATAGTTCAAACAAATGTATCCCTGTCAAATCAACAACAAAAGGAAGTTTATGATACATTGATGAAGGCAATTGATGATGAATATGGTGGTTTATATTTCCTGGATGCCCCTGGTGGAACTGGTAAGACAATCCTCATGTCAGTAATTTTAGCCACTGTTCGTGTGAGATCCAGCATTGCGGTTGCAGTTGCTTTCTCTGGAATAGCAGCCACATTGTTAGAAGGATGCCGTACGGCTCATTCAGCATTAAAATTACCGTTAAATCTTCAAACTATTGAAGAACCAACATGTAATATTGCAAAACACTCCGCAATGGCCAAAGTTTTATCAGCATAGAAAATCATCATCTGGGACGATTGCACAATGGCGCATAAACGTGCATTGGAAGCACTTTAGGAATTGAGAACAGATGGTATCATAAGTAGTGCACTCCAAATTTTTGCTTGCTAATAAATAATTATAATTATCTGTAATAACTGAATTGCGTGAAGTGTATTGGTGTTTACAGTGTAAAGCTAACTCAATTTTTTATCACAAATTGTTCGCGGTTCTCTCTGACTGCTGCTTGTGTGTTTTTTTTTCAAATTAAAAATAAATGTTTCATTGCTTGTAATATCAATAAGGACTATTTTTGCAAATCTGTCCAATAAATTGCAGCCAATAAACATAATTGCTTATATTATTGCTGAAGACTTTGTAGCAGGGCTGTCACTGCAATTGGGATAAATAAAAATAAACACAATAATCAAATTAATTGTACCTGTGACATAAAACAATAATATTATACTTAAATAATATAAAACTTAAATAACCCGTGAGAAAAAAAAATATATATTATAATTACAAGTAACTTCTTTTTTTTTTCCTCTTGTCCAACGATTTTTAACAATGGAATCAAACGTTGTTCAACTAATAACGGAGGCATCAAACCTTTTGAATACCATGCAACTGGCGCTAATAAATGGCAATAATTCTGCAGTGAAGGCAGTTAAGGAGTTGACTTCTAAATTGCTACCCACGACGGCGGGACTGGCAAGAACGATGTCCCTGATTGGAGTTTTAACCGGCAAAATGGAAGGGGAATTGCAGACATTCAAGAGTAAGCCCATTTCAATGGGCGAGTCGGAGGACTCAAAGCATAATTCTATCTTCGATGCGATTAGCGAACTCGAGGAACGACGTGAAAAATCTAAGAATATAATGTTGATGAATGTTCCAGAAAGCGCGGCCTCTACCCAGGTGCAGCGACTGAATGATGACCGCAACACTGTCATGAATATCGTCAGTAAGTTCGATGAAGTCAAAACGGATTGTATCAAGGTATCCAGAGTTGGAAGAGTGGCGGCTGACAAAGTAAGGCCTGTTAAAGTTTCCTTTGCTGATTCTTCGGAGGCCAGATATGTGCTGCGTAATAATAGGCTTCTTGGCGATGGTGTGCGAGCTAAAGCTGATCTGACTGTCTCACAGAGGGAACATCTACGGGGTCTATGGAATGAAGTCGAAGAGAGGCGAATGGCTGGTGAGGAGGAGCTGACGGTGAAATTTTTCGATTCAATTCCAAAGATTGTAAAGCTCCGAAAAAACTTACCAGGAGAATCGGCGCAACTGCCTACTATCAGAACGTCCGTGGAGTAAACACAAAACTATCTGAATTATCTATTAGTGCATCTTTAACTTCATATGATATATTGTTTTTTACAGAAACCTGGTTGAATGAAGGTGTGCGTGACGGAGAGCTTGGTTTTGACCGTTACTGTGTGTATAGGAGAGATCGTGATCGTAAAGATAGTGGCAAGTCCAGGGGAGGAGGTGTTATGATCTGCGTTGCCAAAAGGTTCAGGTCCTGCATAATAAAATGTCTGAACACTTCATTGGAGCAAATATTTGTTAAAATCATTCTCCCGATTGGAATTTTAATTGTGGCTTGCGTATATATTCCGCCAGGTTCAGACTCTGAATCCTACTCCAATCATTGTAAAGATATGGAAAGAATCCGTTTTAAATATCCAGACGCTAAAATCTTGGTTGCTGGGGACTACAATTTGCCGGGTGCCGAATGGTGTGAGTGTGAGGCCAATGCGGTGATGGATGATGAGTGTACCGCCGAAATTAAAAACATGTCCTCGTTCCTTGGTTTGGTTCAGTGTAATCTGGTACGTAACAGTTTAAACCGATTACTGGACTTAATATTTACAGATATTGATGGTCTTAATGTTTCCACAGCCGCGGAGATCATCCTGCCGGCTGATGCCCATCACCCCCCATTAGAGATAGATTTTATTGTGAATTATGAAAGGGAGTCCTTGCCGGAAAGAATTACAAAAAACTTCAAAACTTGTGACTACGACGTCATAAATAACCATCTTAATGAGGTTGATTGGTCTTTCCTTGATACAAATACCGACGTAAATGAAATTGTGTCACAATTTTACAACGTTATAAATAGTTCCGTTCACGATTTTGTGCCTATCAAACGGCCACCATGGGGGAACTACCCCAAATGGTTCACACGCGAACTTATTGATAAGATTAGTTTGAAAAAAAGATTGCATGCCCAGTATAAGGCAACTGGGGACCCCAGTGACTACGAAGCATTCAGTAGGGTAAGAAAGGAGTGCCAGGTGCTTTCAGCAGCGCTAAAACGTGAATTTTATAGAAACATAGAGAGTCAGTTACCAGGAACCTCCGTGAATTTGTATAAACTCGCCAAATCTTTAAAAGACGATCATAGCGATTACCCGAAAATAATGTATTTCAATGACAGGTCTGCCAATAGCGTGAGTGATGTAGTGGACTTATTTAGAAAATATTTCCTGTCAATCTACGAGGACGTTCTCATAGGTGTCAACACTCCGGCGCTCCCGCTGACTGATCGAGTTCATATCGCGCGTGTGATATTTTCCGTGTCGGACGTGCAGCGTGGTATTGATTCGCTGGATACTAATAAATCTGCAGGTCCTGATCAACTGCCGCCTGTTTTTATTAAGAATTGTTCAAATGTTATGTGTTGGATTTTACAAAAAATATTTAATAAATCTATTGAATCGGGAATTTTTCCAACAGCTTGGAAATCTAGCCACATTATTCCAATTTTCAAAAAGGGAGATAAATCTGATGTCACTAGCTATCGCCCAATATGTATACAATCCTGCATACCGAAGTTGTTCGAATGTATTCTTCTCGGTAAGATTAAGAGTGACTTAGCACTCGTTATATCGGACCAACAGCATGGTTTTATGCAAAACCGATCGACCTTGACAAACCTTTTGGAATTTCATTGTGATATCATGGATGCTTTTGTTACTAGGAGTCAGACGGACTGTGTATATACAGACTACTCCAAGGCGTTTGACCGCGTCTCCCATACAATATTGTTGGCAAAGCTTCTCTCTCTTGGTATTGATGGTGCACTCCTTGCGTGGTTTTCGAGCTATCTTGCTGAAAGGGAACTTAGGGTTTGTGTGTCGGGCGTTGTTTCATCTCCTTTTTTGGCGAAGAGCGGTGTGCCGCAGGGCTCACATCTCGGACCCATTTTGTTTAATATATTTGTCAATGATCTCCTGAGCGGGTTTGACGGGGTGAGATTTGTCATGTTTGCTGATGACTTGAAAATTTACAGAGTGGTTAACTGTATTGGTGACTGCGAGATATTACAAAGAAATATTGACGTGCTTTATGACTGGTGTGTGAAGAATGATTTAACTTTAAACATAGAAAAATGTCAAGTAATGCGTTTCCACAAAATTAAGAATCCCACGGTGTACCCTTACTCGATTGATGGTACACAGCTTATGTCGGTTGCGCAAATCAAAGATTTGGGAGTATTGTTGGACGCGGGATTAACATTTGTACCACACATAAAGGCAACTGTGGATAGGGCACTCAGAACATTAGGATTTTCCTTACGACTGTGTGAAAAATTTTATAACGTGCACACCTTTATTTATATTTTTACAAGTTTGGTGAGGCCATTGCTGGAGTATAACTCCGTGTTGTGGTCTCCTCACTACCAGGTACATATACGTAGTATAGAAAAGGTACAAAACAAACTACTTCGCTTTATCAACTTCAAACTCGGAATACCCATCTCGGATATCAATTATAACCAACTCCGAGAATCGTATAAACTTGCACCGCTCTCGGCTCGGAGAAGTGCTGCTGACATGGTTTTTCTATACAAACTCATTAATGGCTTGACCGACGCGCCCCAACTCCTATCAAAAATTAATTTCCGTGTCCCAATAAGGAACACGCGTAACGTGGATACTTTTGATGTGGCAGACTGTGCCGTGAACTACCAGTATTACTCGCCTTTTCAGCGACTGCCCAGGGAGGCGAACAAGCTGGAGGTTGATATTTTCTCCACGGGATTCTATACATTTAAAAAAAAAAAAAATAGTATGTAGGTATCCGCATTTTGTCGGTCTCTCATCATCCATTCTTTCCGCAGGCCCAAGCCATCTCAACACATTTTTTTTTTTTTGTACCTTTAGTTTCACATCTTCTTTCTTTCTTTGCACAACACATTGTAAATTGTATGTTGTATTGCATTGTATGAAAATTTTTTTATAAAATAATCCTTGAAATTTTAAATGATCTTTTGTTTATTCTATTAATTTTAGCAAATTTTACACCTGATTTAGTATATTATGTTGTGACAACCCTGATCAAATAATGAAGATTTGTTGTTTATTACAACAATTTTTGTATACAACAATTGCTTACACTGGTTTATGGTTTTTGCATTATTATTTTTAAAGTTTATTGTTATTATTTTTAAATTGTTAGCTCTATTGCTTTATAACCATCGTATATTTACATCTTTGTATATTATTTATGTGTCATTTATTTGTGTTATATTTTAAGATATTAGTTTTATACCTATAGATACAGTACCTACTTATGTACCTACATATTTATATTTATCGCAATGTTGTAAAAGGCTATATAGCCGTTTATTCTTCTTAAAATAAAAAACTTTACCGAACATTGAAAGATCTACGCAATAACTCGAGATATTTTGGGGGCGCAATGATTTTACTGTCTGGAGATTTCCGCCAAACACTGCCAGTAATTCCAAGAAAACTTCAGCTGTCAACAAACATGAGAGTTGCATTGCTGAACGATACATCTGCTGAAGATTTCTCTGAGCAATTACTGACTATCGGTAATGGTCGAGTACCTGTCGACGAATCGAGCGGATTGATTTCATTTCGATTGGTGGTAAGGAAATTGATGAAAAATGTGATTCACACAACGATACTTGAGGGAAAATTCGAAGGTGAGGAAGTTCTCATTCCAAGGATCCCGATGATTCCAACTGACATGCTGTTTGAGTTTAAACGACTTCAATTTCCGATCTGTCTTGCATTCGCCATGACCATCAACAAATCACAAGGCCAATCCTTAAAAGTTTGTGGTCTGAATGTTTTGGTCATGTTTTTCCCATGGTCAATTATATGTGGCATGTTCACCATCTGCATTATTTGTTCTTGCACCTGATGATAAAACGAAAAATGTCGTGTATCACAAGGTGCTTCACTAAAGAGTGGAACTCATGCACTAAAATATGTACATGGCCAATAAAAAATCATTAAAATAATTCCTTTTTCATTTTATATTAATAATTTAAATAATTAATTTAATTTTTTAATTTAAAAAAAAAAAATAGATTTGTGGAAAGGAATGCAATCCACCAACCTATTTTACCTGGCCAGTTGTCTTCATGCGAAAGCAGAAGCTTGTGTGCATGCAACGGCATCTGTTGAACCAGGGTAGAAGTTATCGTCGCGGGATTCGAACCAGCGTTATCCGGTTCCAAATAACCTGTCTTGATCCCCGCGGCTATAACACCGACAATTAAAAAATTGACCTTGATGAAATCAAAAGTCTGCTCATTTATTGCCTCTAAGGCGGAAAAAATTCGCCGGGTCAGCTAGTTTTGAAATAAATAAAGAATATAGGTAGGTACTCAACGGAATTCAACAGAAAAAGAATCGACTTGTATGGCAACTTTGAAGCCTATGTTGAAGTGTTGGCAATTTATTTGAAATTCGAATGTCAAAATGAGTTTTGTTTCTCGCATAGGTTTTACATAAAAAGGCATTGATCTAAATAAAATATATAGATGGAGCATTAGCGTATATATCCGATCCACATCATTGTTGCCCTAAATGATAGTGTATGCCCCATTTGCAATCAGTTGTTTACCAAGCGTCTGCAAGGAAACATCGAGGTACCTACATGTAAATTGAAGACGAATATCATGCGAAGCCTGACAGTTCCATCAAATTTTCAAATTTCCCCACATAAAAGAAATACTCGTATGTTAATTTAATGAAATAAAACTCATGATAAGTGCGTGACGAATTATTACAAACAAAAGAATACAGTAAAAAACCACAAAATATAAATAAAAAACTCAGTTCTTCATACTTATACCCATTATTGACGATAGATTTTTTTTCTTATATTGGAAGCATTAATCGTATTTTTTAAGGTTTATTTAGATATAAATACAAAAGAAATAAAGATATTTAGATATTAAAATGTAAAGAAGCATTTTAGACAACTTTCAGAGATGCTCCTTTAAAATATCGGAGAAAAAAATCTGCTGATATTCATATACTCGTATTTTCAAATAATGCTCTATTACATAAAAGTAAGATATGGGTACTAATACGTCTTTTTTTTGTTTAAGTTTTTTTTAGTTCTTACACAGCCTTAAATATTATGCACTGAAAAAATTTAAAAAATAAAAATTTATTCGTATTGAGCTATTTTTCCTTACATTTTGGGAAACGTATGTTGTGAGACGTCAGCCTCAGCTGTCACCTGTTAGGTTTTCTTCACTTCGGCTTGAGTACCATGGAGTTCTATTAAATGGAGAGGCTATTTATTTGATTTAGTTCTAAACACTGTGTTCCATACAGTCACTGAAATCTAATTTCGCCAGACTTTGTCCCTTGTTTTGTCTCGCTCGCACAACATATGTTTTTTGTTGTTGTCCTTTTCTATCACGTTATGCGTCCCTACTCCGTCGTTAATTTATGTAAGCAGGTAATATTGCTTAGCAACGAATTGTTGATGTTATTTTCGTTGACAACATAATTTAGTGTTGTCAAAGGTTTTGACAATATCTGATACTTTTAATGCTTCTGTTCCATAAATGTAAATATTTTACTTAATGTTACATAATTACTTGTGAAAATTATTTCAATTACATTTTTTTAATTTAAGTTTTTTCAATGATGTTAGGAGTAATACCTATAGAAGACAAAGTAAAAAAAATATTATTTGTAATCCAATTTCCTTGAAATATAAAAGGATAAATGAAACAAAAAGTGTAGGGTAGAAATTGAAATTTTGAAATACAGACCACTTCAAATACATACATTTCAGAAAAAAAAATGTTCTCACGTGACGGTATCAGATACTATATTTTATCATCATCACATCTCTATCACTAAAAATGGCCGACGGTTTGACAGCGGGGCTATTGTTTTGTGGCTAAAGGCATCGGCAGATAAAATATCACTTGAATTTACTTAAATATTAATATTCACTGGTAATTACGAGTGAAAAGTTACTCCAGACTTTTTATTACAATTTTTCGTATTGTTTGTGCATTTGGAAAATGTGTGGCTTGGCATTTTGATGATTTTTCTTTCCAGTTAGGAAACACACCTGTTAATAGTTGGAAGGTTACCGATAGACTGAATTTGGATTTTTGTATGATGAGTGGGGTAGCGCATTTCTAATTCACAAAGGATTGCTTTCTCAGCCCATCCAGTCCTTACAAATCCATGTTGAGTACGGACCCTGACGTTGTCATGGAGATCAGAAAGAGACAGAAACATAACAAAATTTCTAATGTTTCTTTCTCTTTCTTTCTACAATTTTGTGGCACAACCGTTTGTATAGGAAAACACTCACGCGCTCCATCTATGTATATTATTTATATCGATGTAAAAAGGTGTTGTGATCGATCATGTTTATTTATTTAAAAAACAACAATTAAAAATCTATTAATGATGAGGATGCACATCCCAAGTCCTGAACAATATTTGTTGTGAATATGACGTGCATCTGTTCAGGAGTTCTTCAGTTTGAATGCCATTAACGCACATTTATTTTTTATGGGGAGGCCGTTGCTTTTTATAAAGTAGTAGATAGATAGATAGAAGTAGATAGATAGATAGATAGATAGATAGAAGTAGATAGATAGATAGATAGATAGATAGATAGATAGATAAGATTGAATATCACTCAACATATTCCTATGAGTGAAGCTGTCAGCCAATAGGATCAGAGCATTCATTGAAAGCACTGAAAGTGCACCGTTGTAAAATATCTCATTTTTGTAAGTAGGGCACTTGAGGTGTGCACACACAAAATTGCCGCTCATTTGTCTTATATAATTGTTAAATGACTTCTATATTTCAGATCGCGTTTCAAAAAAGTTGGCCAGCTTTGCGACCAAAGGGTTAAAGTCGGAGGTATGGCAGTGATCGAACACAGCGGCAGATTCATCTACTACCTTGTCACCAAGAAGAAGAGCACCTCCAAGCCGGTGAACAATACTGTCTACCAGTCACTGGTCGCCATGAGAGATCACGCCCTCAAAGCCAAAGTACAGAACATTGCTATGCCAAAAATAGCCTGTGGTCTGGATAGACTGAACTGGGAGGACGTAGAAGCCATGATAAACCAAGTATACGGAGACACCAACATCAACATATTTGTCCATGAGAAAAAAGTTGTGAGTATTTTTTGTAAAGTATAGAGCAGGAGTGCCCATACTATACCAGGGGGTGCCCATACTATACCAGGGGGTGCCCATACTATACCAGGGGGTGCCCATACTATACCAGGGGGTGCCCATACTATACCAGGGGGTGCCCATACTATACCAGGGGGTGCCCATACTTTTTCTTGAGGAGATCGACCTAGCAAAAATGAATGAATAGGAGATCGACATTTTAACGCTTTAGCCCAGGGGTGTCCAACATAATATTTTGTATTTTTGTAATCGTTGCGGGCCATAAATAGCGGGGGGGAGGGGGGGGGTAGGCACGCAATTAAGTAAAACTACATTGAATGCAAAATGTCAAATCTGTATTAAATTTTTCGAACATTACAAAAAGAATTAAAAATAATACTGGTACAATATAAAAATAAAAATTATCTTGATGCCGATGTCAAAGCTTGACATTAGTGGTCCACTAATCTCCAAGCTAGACGCAAGCAGGCTGTCAGGTGGTTATTTGTGAGACGAGTATGATATTTTGATTTTATTACTTTCAAATGAGAAAATGCAGACTCGCACAGATATGTATGTCTAAAAAAAACTACAGTTTTAAGGTCGATCACTGAAAATTTTAGCTATCCTCGGCGATCAACCTTAAAACCTCCCGCGATCGACTGTTATAGAGGCTGTTATAGAGGCACCTCTGGTATAGAGGCTTGCTAAGCTGCACTATGTAGTACAACTTATTGCTGCATTGTCTTCCAAAGGGCCGTTTACGGCAGGTAAGTGAGCTAGCTTTGTACTAGAACTTAAAGTGTGGACTTCCCTGTTCTCGAGAGATCAGGTCATGGGCGTAACTAGAAAGGGGCAGCTGCCCCCCCCCCCTCTTCCCCATGGAAGAGCAAAATTAGCCTAAATAATCCAAAATTGTTATTGAATTGTATTGCAATTACTGAAATGACAATTTTTTGATCATGGCTTGCCCCCCCGCCTAGTTCGGACACGGCGACTAACTTAGTCGAGTAGCGACTAATTTTAGTAGCTAAACGTGTGCGAACCACAAAAAATTAGTCGAGTAGTTAAGTCAATGATTTAGTCGAGTCGATACATTTTACTCTATTTTAACGGGCGAGTAGCGCCCCGCCCACCACTAAATTACTCGTTACTCGACTAAAATAGTCGCCTTGTCGAACTAGGCTTTAGAGATGTGCGACACATGAAAGCTACTCATATATTTTGCGGCAATTTCGATAGGGAATATGCATGTCTACCCCCTCACCCCCATCAATCAACAATCAATATTTGTGTTGTTGCACACAGAATGACCTCTCTAACGTCGGTGATATATTTTGATGATGGTGATCTTCAATTTTCTAAAACCTGCCCCCCCCTAGATTTGATCCTGGTACGCCCATGGATCAGGTTCTCATTTTTTGTTAAGTCTGTAACTCTTGCCAGCTGTATGATGCGGGCTAGGAGAGAGCAAGCACATTATACCTGATGCCCGTAGCGGGGCTGCAGGCCGAGCCCTCTGGCTACTAACACAAGCGGGCAATCGGACAAACGCCTAGAAGAGAGAAATGCAGCCCCCTCCTCACCCCGAACTGACCCGCAACAGAAGCACATCACAAACCAGTGTGCATTAATTTACAAAACAATATGTTGTCATTTGTTGACTGTTGTTCTGTCTCACTCTAGGTGGGCGCAGTGATAGATAAGTGTGTAATGTAGGTAATCGACGCTGCAACATTTCTATGGTCCTTACTTCTGTCAAATTTTTGTTACATTAAAATTCCTATTCTACATCATTATTTGCTGTAATAATGTCACATAGGTCACAAATAAAAATGTACGGAATGAGTTTACAGATACATTTATTTACGTCCTTTAAGAAAATAAGTCGTGTATTTGTAATAATCTCCTGCCATTTTTCTATCCTTTGTTATAACTCGGGGTAAAATTGCTGCGGTCAATTTGGATAGTTCCTAGAGATTTCTATCCTTCGCAGCAGATAGCTTTCTGTCAAATTTTGTTATGAGAATCACAATTCGCCTTCGTGTCGGAAGGAATTTAGAAGAATAGCGCTTCTGATCGCAAAAAGGTTGAGGATCAATGCATCAGTTTCATCAACATCATTCCCACGCAGCACGCTGAAGAAGCCCATTGCAGACGTGGGTGAAACGTCCTGAAGCTCCAGCTCCAATAGACTATGGTAACAGATCCCGGAAAGCAACTTTCCAATATCAACAACTGGCCGTGTAAGCCTAAACTTCCTGTATGGTAGGTTAGTTGCGCACCTTGGGAGTAACAATTGTCTAAATATCTTTTATTTTCAGAGGCGCATCAAAGGCAAGCTAGTTCACCGAGTCATGGAGCTTCACATAATACAACCGAAAACTGCAATTGTGTATATTGGCCCCGACAACCAAACCAGCGATGAACATCTCCAGCATTTAGAATACTATAATCATTGGCATCCACGGTTTGTGCCAAAATTCAAGGAAGCTAACCGCCAAATGGGCGAGATTGTGCGTTTACGGTTTGGCCTTTACAATGATGCTACTTACGGATTCATATCGCGGGAAAGAAATGGCCGCATAAACTTTGAAGCTTTTGAGAAATGCACCCGGAAAATGAGTAAAATAATTATAGATGATGGTTACAGCAACATTGGCATTAAATATGTTGATGATCCAGCCGATATGATGAAAATTGAAAATCTGTTGAGTTACAATCTTCCGGATATTGAGGTCTGGGTTTGTTTCCCTGATAAGGCCAGTGAAGATGAATATTTGCAGTATGGAAATATGTTTCCAAGGCGAAGAAGCGACTTATGGTGAAAGCAGTGTAGGAGAGTAAATATAAAACATGATGGAGGACACAGGCCTCCTGGGCACTGAGAGTGAGGTTTTGTACTGTGTACTCAGGTACTGTGTCCTTATGTATTAGTATGAGCCGTCTGTTTTCAAAATCCGCCATCTCCACTTATGGCAAAAAATGACATGTATTTTTGTCAAGGGATATTTAACCCTTATGCATGTGTATAAGTTTTTGTTTCTATCTCGGCTATATCTGGACTAACAAGTTTGTTTTTATTTCTGAAATCTGCCATCGCCGACGTGAATAATTCAACGTAATAAGTTGCGCGTGCAGATAGCAGATTTGGGAAACAGATGACTCATGCCTCCACTTGTAGCACGCAGCACGTGCCTTCAATATGGGAAGAGCCCGGCATGCACCGTCTATTTCTACTGTTGTGATTGATGGTATGGTGTCACAACTTCTTTCATGAAAATAATCAATTCTAATGATAGTTGTACCTAAGTATAGAACATAAGAACGCAAATGTAAGCTGCTTAGGTTTTTTGCAAACTTAAATGCTGCAGCTTCATTTGGTATTTATATTTGTAGTTGTGTTATCACAGTTTGACCAATGTCAGTCATCTACACAAGTTCTTCCTTAAACTTTTGGCTTCTGAATTTTCTGGCTATATATCCCCAGTACGGAATAATTTTTCAAGCACATTTTTAAAACTATTATTTCCTACCTTAATTGATTGACGACACTTGTGAACGAACCATGTGCACAGTCACATGCATTAGTTATTCAAGAACAAAAATCACAAAGATTTAGCTCATTTCTCTTTAGCTCAATATGTAATTCCTTAAAATATAGGTTGATACGAGGCTGATCACCCATACTGTAAAAAATGGTTCACTTTGCCAGTGTCACCCCTATGTCAGGGAAGGTCGTCAAAAGTTGTAGGGCTTATGTTCATTTGAAGTTTGGATTTTATTTGTAAGTACACATTCAGCATTTGTAAGCGCGAACTACACGTGTCTGTTTGTGGGCATGCATTTGAGAGCCTTAAATGTTAATATATCTCTGCAACTTAGATTATAGATAATTGACTTGCAGACTTTTGAATTAATTATTAAACACAGATGTCAGGGATAAGTTCAAAGTTGGATGACGTCTATGATTGACAGCCGCACTGTGTGCAAGTTGACACTTGACGCCAATGCGTGTCACCCGCAGCTAAAGGGTTAAATTCCACCCTAACATTACTTTTCCCATGCATCATTACACACCCTAGTCTAGGCGCAAACTGGACGACTCTGCGAGAAGTGTGCGGAGCTTTGAACAAAGTACATATATGAAAACTGTCGGCCGCAGCCTGTCGCCGCGACTAGTCGTCGAGCTGTCACTGTCGCCTGTTGCCCAGTGTGCGCCTAGACCAGCGGTCGGAGAACCGGGGTAAATTTACCCCAAATGGGGTAAAATGGTTTTTCTTGGGGTAATAAGGATTTTTTTTCTTTATTTTCCTTTTTAACTATTTTTTTATTTTCCATGTAAATTAATTAAAAAAAATAATGTTTATTTAAATATACCTTGATTGTCTTCTTTTCAAAATGGGGGGAAGGGGTAATAGCGACTAACGCAAAAACATTTTGGGGTAATGGTTAAAAAAGTTCCCCGACCACTGGCCCAGACTAACTCACGCATGTCTAGTCTTTATTATTATTCATTTTATATAATGATGTGACTGTCTGTTATTGGTCTGACTTGATGTTTTGCCACCCAATGTATCATGGTTTTTTATTTGCATTGCTGTTAACCCATTCGCGGACACACGAAATGTGAAGTAGGCTAGAAAAAACACACTTATTTCATCATCTTAAATTGTATTTTTGTTTTAAATTTTTTATCTATTTTTAAAAAAAAAAAATTTTGACATCCAGGGACGAAACGGCTATTGCCGTGTTCTTCGGATTTCTGTAGGGACGCACGGATGCTACATGTATGCAAGTTCTATCAGAAATAGCCGTTTCGTCCCTAGTGATAACGTTTTATCACGACGGCTATTACCGTTTCGTCCAGTCCTAGACAAGCTCATAGAGCGGCTATAACCGTTTCGTCCGCGAACGGGTTAATATCCCGAATGAGGAAAAATTAAAAGAAATAATGTGAGCTAAATTTAAGAAATCTGTTGTGTAAATTAAGTCCATTGATAAGCTTGCCGTTTCTTCCTGCCGTACTCCGCTGTACTCCCTGTCACAGAGCTCCCTGGATAAAAATTGCATAAACACTTGACTATGTCATAAACATGAAAATTGTATGAAAAGTAAAACACTCCATAGAGCCACTTTCGAATCTTCTATACATTTTTCCTAACTATGCAATGTTTAAGTAATTACACATATGTTTTATACTAATAAAAAAAAACACAACTAAGCCATACATTTAGTGTAACTTCTTGCCGCGTTAGGGGTCGCATGTGGCGAGTTGAGCCTATTTATTTTACAGGTAAGGGGGCCAACCACTTCAGTTGAAGTGGGGGTTTCCAAGCTCCCGAGAGGGCTGGTACTCATTTCTTGTGAAAGCTGAATAAACGTTGCCGGTATTTTATTTCGGGGTTTGAACTTATAGGTTGGTATGTGGCTTGACCACCCATGTTGTAGAAAATGGTTCACTTTGCGTTGCAGGGTGTATGCTCATTTGAGATTCGAATTTTTATATTGTAGGACTACACGCAGCATGTTTGAGTGCGAACTTATACATGTCTGTTTTGTGAAAATGCATTTAATATGAATCTCTAATGTTACTTATATTTTGCAGCTTAGATTAGAAATACACACCGAAACGGGAAACCATTTCTGACACCCTCGGTGGGATTCAAACCCGAGCTTGCGGCATGGGATGCAAGCACTCTACCAACTGAGCTATTGACCGGACATACCATTCCTGTATTTAATTTAATTCATTATCAGGTATTGCCATATTGCAGATAGTTTTGCATTTTAGCTCAAGTTGATGTTAACTGCAGATGGCTCTTAGGGCACTCTACGTGAGGACACCGTCGTACCTCACACTTTCATCAAGAACTTGAACCACCGCTGCTCCAGTTTACATTCTAAATGGTGGACTTAAGGTCAAAATCCGTCACTAGAATATCCAGCAAATGTTCTTCAGGGAATATTGTATAGAACCAAAGGTGGCAATTTGGGATTTGTTTTGAGAATGAGAATGATTTCCTGGGTTTCCTTTTGCCATCTCGTTTACGAAGAAATCTACATTTCTGTTTTTGATACGCAACTCATTGAATGTTTATGGATGTGGCCCGTCTTGCCAGGTGATGCTGAGTCTAGCAACTTCTTACTGGTGCACATTGGTTGTCTAATCTAATCTAATCTAAGGTGCAGAGATATGTTACATTGGAGATTCACATTACGTGCATTCCCACAACCAGACACATACAAGTTCGCGCTTGCACATGCCTTATGTGAACCTACAACATAAAAACCAAATCTCAAATGGACATAAACCCTGCAACTCTTGCCGTCCTTCCCTGTAACAGGGGTGACCATTGGCAAAGTGAACCATTTTCGTCCTGCAGCCATTATTTTATTTATAAAACATGAAAGTGAATTAATAAAAATAGTGAGGAAGGAAATGGCACCTAGTCTATAGGAGTATCTTGGTTTTTACCTCACTCATCCTGTCCTATCAGATAACTTTGTTATGTATAATTTTATTTTCTTAATAAATCATGCAATACTTGAATTGATGTTTTCCCTTTATCTATTTACCTATACGATGACTACAGCGATGCATCAAGTCCAGCATTTCATCCTTCAAATAATCCCTGCTGCTTCCAGTGGCGTGTCAGGTCCCCCTGACGTTGACCATCTCTTTTTTTTTTTTTTTTTTTTTTTCAGAGGTTAAATGAAATCTTTTATTTTGCTACTTGAAAAATATAGCTGTGATCCTTGAAATATACTCTATACATGCATAGCATTTTCAACCATACTCCCTCCCGTGTTTTTTTTTTTAAGAAATCCTGTGCGGGAGACCGCCTAGATTCTAGAGACTAGGGGTCTATGACACTTGTTGTAGTGCCGCAGAGGTGTACAAGCTTGGTTGTCGCTACAAAGCGCCAATACTCAAGCAAGACCCAGTTGCTGTAAGGCTGGATGGACATTTGGTGACCGGTCATTGGTAAAGGTGTATGAATTTTACAACCCAGCTAAGCGCAAATTTGAAATATAAATGGTATATTTTTTGTGCTCCACCGGGATTTGAACCCACAACCTTCCCATTCAGAGTCCACAGTGTTGCCACTGAGCTACGGACCGGTCAATCTCTTGCAAGAATGTCCCGGATCTCTGGAGGCCCAAAACAGACTCCACTGTCCAATGTCACATCACATAGACATGTCAAGTGTGACGTTGCTTGTTAGTATTCAAATCGTTAACTACACATTTGAAATTTTAAATAAAAAATATTACAAAAACCCCATAAAAATTAAAAATCATTTCTATTTGTTTTACATTTAGTAGAAAGAACAAGGTTATCACTTTCAGTAGTGGCTGCAGCCCAAATCAGGGAGAGGGGATGCCCTTGAGAGATAATCTGATGCTCACCTGACCATACACTCCACTAGTCCTTAGAGGACACAGTCCACTGAATTACATACCTCATGAGTAGTCATGACACAATGACAACAGTGAAACATCACTCCACTAGTCCGTAGAGGACACAGTCCACTGAGTTACATACCTCATGAGTAGTCATGACACAGTGACAACAGTGAAACATCACTCCACTAGTCCTTAGAGGACACAGTCCACTGAGTTACATACCTCATGAGTAGTCATGACACAGTGACAACAGTGAAACATCACTCCACTAGTCCTTAGAGGACACAGTCCACTGAGTTACATATTATACCTCATGACACAGTGACAACAGTGAAACATCACTTCACTAGGCTGATGAGGTCTCAGCCTCTGAAATTATACAGATGCTAAAGTACTGCATTACATGTCCACAAACTCATTAAATGTAAAATACTGTTACGTTTCTTCTGAGGGTCCTTAATGGAGAGATTGCGCATTTTCTGGAAATATTTTTTTCTTGTCGTCTTAGTCTACCGAAGCATAAGCCATTCGTTTTTTTCTCAAAATTCGCAATATTTACCGAGTAATTAATTTTCAAAAATGGCTTTGTTCGCTTTCGGCTAAAACGGAAGTCGGCCATTTTAAAACCGGATGGGGTGGCTTTTATTGTCTATGATGAAACTTGGCAATTTTTAAAAGGTTTTAAAAGTAAAATTTCCTTGTTACAGTTCACAGTGAGTTGTATTGTATTTATTACACATTAAAATGGACTTTCACAAAGTAACTGCCGAAAATAATATAAATAAATAAATAATATACCTACCTAAGCTTGGCAATTTTGTCGGTAGCCATCTATAATCTATAATCTATAATCTAAGTTGCAAGGATATATTCATTTAAAGCTCTCAGATGTAAGCCCACAAACCAACAAGTGTAGTTCGCGCTTACAAATGCTGAATGTGTACTTACAAATAAAATCCAAACCTCAAATGAACATAAGCCCCACAACTTTTGCCGACCTTCCCTGAAACAGGGGTGACATTGGCAAAGTGAACCATTTTTTACAGTATGGGTGGTCAGCCTCATACCAACCTATAAGTCAAGGAATATGAATAAAAAATTACATTTAAATATATAAAAGAACAAAACCTTACAAAGAAATCTATACAAAAAAAGTCAGAAATTTCCTATGCAAAAAATGTAGCAAATGAATACACCAACATTAAAAATCACCATTGCAGATTAGCCGCCACTTCTTCCTGTCCTTGCACACTTCTTTCATTTCATCCAGAGTCATATGACTCATAACCTTTTTCATGCAAGTCCTCCTGTTATTATGACTCTGGATATCCCATTCATTCGCTATTTCAGAAATTTGATCCATCCATACTTTTCTCGGTCTTCCTCTATCACGACATCCATCTATTTTATCAACATATACTTTCTTCGTCAATCTTTCATCACTCATTCTCTCCATATGCCCGAACCATCTTAACATACTTCTTTTAATCTTCACTTTCACACTTTCCCTTACACCACATTCTTCTCTTACAATGAAGTGGGGAATTCTTTGATTGAGAATGATAGTGTAAGAGCCGGCCGCACGAAACCTTACCTCATTTCTACCAGGCAGAGACTAGTAAGAGGTGATGCTCTACATTAATTACCTGCTTTTAGCATAAAAATAAATATTCCAAACCTGGAGCGTTTTGAATGCGGCCATTTTTTTGTAAATTATAAAAAACGATCTTTTGAAGTTAGTTGTATGAGCCATGGAAATAAAGTAAGAAAATATTATAATACATACATTATTTGTAATAAGAGGATAAACATACTACAAATTTGTATTTCCAACCCTTCTTGTTCAGGGGAAAAGGGGGTAAAATGTCATTGTTTACAATATATTGTATAACTCAAAAACAAAAATAGAAAATATGATATTTTTGTACGTCAAATATAGGAACATAAATTTTTATACAATAATGACCTCTAACATATTCTTGCTATCTGCTATAGTTTCAGAGAAAATAAACTTTGAAGTGAAATATTTTCCCAAAAACCGTTACGGTGTTTCCCGTTTTTTGGTCAAAATCCGGTTTGAACGCCTTAGTGTTTGATTGTAAAACTATATAAAAAATACCATCCCCTAGAAGATTAAATTGCCTGTAAAACTGTATGGATATGAACTATTTATCGTGAAAGGTTTGAACAGAATAGCGGTTAATCTTGTGGTAACATATTTTGCGTGATATTATGATGATAATATGAAATCATCATAATATTACGCAGATACTCGTGCTAGATAGGTAGGTACTTATATACAACCATCAAAATACGTTACAAAAGTTAAACCGCTATAACATACAATCCTTTCACAATAAAATAGTAATTATTCATACAATTTTAAAGGAAATTTAATCTTCTAGGTGATGGTATTTTTTATAAATTTTTAAAATAAAATACTAAAGCGTTCAAACCGAATTTTGACCCAAAAACGGGAACTGCCGTAAAGTTTTTTGGAAAATTCTCTGAAACTACAGCAGATAGCAAGAATATGTAAGAGGTCATTATTGCATAAATATTTATGTTCTTATATTTGACGTACAAAAATATCATATTTCTTATTTTGTTTTTGATTTATAAAATATATTGTAAAAAATAACATTTAACCCCTTTTTCTCCTGAACAAGAAGGGTTGGAAATACAAATTTGTAGTATGTTTATCTTCTTATTACAAGTAATGTATGTAGTATCATATTTTTTACTTTATTTCCATGGCTCATACAACTAACTTCAAAAGATCGTTTTTATAATTTACAAAAAAATGGCCGCATTCAAAACGCTCCAGGTTTGGAATATTTTTTTTTATGCAAAAAGCAGGTAATTAATATGGAGCATTCGTTTTTACTAGTCTCTGCCTGGTAGTCGATGAGGTAGTTTGCATCATTTTTTGGGCCTCTTTGAAGAGGCCGCATCCAAAACGCTCCAGGATAGGAAAAGGCAGATCTGTGAAAAAATCATGGTCTTAGACTATGAGTACATTTCTATTTCCTGTGAAGGCTCAGTAAGTCTTGCCAGTACTATGGAAATTATTACTGATCTATCAAAATATATCCTTTAAACAGATGTGTGAAAAAATTTCATATTTCATAATTGCTCGGTAATAGCACCTTTTTAGAAAACCAAAATATCTGTTTGAATATTTATAAAAATCCAAATTTACATAAACTAAAATAATAGATATAGCCATCAAAATACTATTTTAAAAAGCAATAAGTTGACTTTTCATAGGGATGGGATAATGAAAAAAAAACAATTACAAAACGATATTTTCAAACACTATCGAAATATTTCGACGAAAATAAAAATCGAAAAAAAACAAAATTTTCGAAAAATGTATCGGTCACGTGTCCATATTTTGAAAATTTCGAGTGTTGAAACGACTATCAAAAAACATCAAAATTTCTGGAAAAAAATACCGGTCGCTGGTACAGGAAAACACCATCGCAAGGGGAAACGGGTTAGTACGCGATTTGCAGTGTTACCGCCCACGAAGCAAGAAACGCATTTGAAGAAAAAAACACCATTTTTGATTCTCCGAAATCAATATGAATATATCGATAGTTAAAAAAATTCAGCCGTACGTACTTTTGAGATTTGGGAAAATATCGATATTTCGATTCCATTGAAACGTGCTTCAAAACAATATAAAGTCGCTAGCGGAGAATATTTCCAACAAATAAGATGGTATGGAATGAAAAGGTAGGGAGGGGTGGAAATTCATTTAAAAAATCATGTTTATGTAAATGTGTGCCTGGCGACGAACACTTTCAAAACATTTTTGTTGTTCAAAACCATTAGGGAGAGGTAGAAACACATTTCAAGAATCAACAATTTATTGTCGAAATATCGATATTTTTAATATCGAAGAAAATATCGATTTTTTTTACAACGAGATTAATATAATGCCCATCCCTAATGACGGACGTCAATATTCCGCAAATTTTGTTTGTTGTAAATTAAAAAAAAACAACAAAAATAAAGTGAATTAGAAAATAAAACCACCAGGCCTCATCCCGTTGTATATTAAGGCATAAGGAATGAAATTTTGCACGGTTCGTGGCCTAAGTGCAAAAACCCCTCATGACTCAAAGGTAAGTTGTTTTAAGATTTTACCAGGTGTGTGTGAGTATTTATTATGCTATTTAGTTAAAAACTCACGCTGTGAGTAACAATTATGAAATTATTTGTGTCAGGATTAAGCATTTACCATGTTTGTTGATGAATGTAATTTTTGAGGTTATGTTTTTTTTTTCTCATTTTTTCCTTCCAGCAAACATGAATTTTTACTATCTGTAGTTTAGCCAAACCTGTTTGTGAAACCATTCCAGATAAAAATCAACTGAATGTCTAAATATAAATCTAAGCTGCAAAAATACATATCATTTAAGATTAAGATTCATATTAAACGCATTCCCACAAGCAGACATGTATAATTTCGCGCTGAAACATGCCGCATGTGGACCTAAATATAAAAACCCAAGATTTGGAGTTCTTCACTTCGGGTGGCAGTCTGTTCCACTCCACCGGACCCACAACACGGAAGCACGGTCTCCAAAATTTGTATGGATCTAACGGTGCGGCTGAACCAAATTGATTGCACCATCAGCCGCGGATCTGAGTGTCACCCATCTCAACAGGCGAAATCATGTCAGTCAGATAAGGTGGAGCCAAGCCATTGATGGCTTTATATACCATCTAGCACTAGGCGAGCATGACCACCTGATGGTGCTGGAGAGTTTGCTTTGCGGGATCTATTGCTGTGGTTTGTAGGAGCTGGAGCTTCCAAACATTTCACCCATGTCTACGATGGACTTCTTCAGCGTGAAGTTGAAGTGATGTTGATGAATCTGTAAGTTTCTTCACCTTCACATTTCACCTACAAGCTGAAGAAGCCCATGGTAGACATGGGCAATACGTCCGGAAGCTCCAGCTCATACTAAACCTGAGCAACAGATCCCGGAAAGTAGCTCTCCAACTATAATCATTGTTTTGATTGTTTGTTTACAGATTTCGAGAGTGAGGAAGATGTAGCAGAAGACAAGCCACCCTGTCAGGCAGATAATCCGTACCCACAGTAGGCCTGAAGGGACCTGAAATAATGGAGCTGAAGAAAAATATCTAAAATGACTTAGACAGTAGAAAACATCCAAAATCATCTCGCCACCTTCCCATTGAGGATTTTCAGGGTGCCTTTCAAGCATGGAAGATACATCTCTGCAAGTATACTGATGCAGGAGTTGAGTATTTTGAAGAATTTTCAGCATTTGCGCACATTGCATCAATTAATCATAGCCGTGAGCTTGGGTTTGTATCTCACCGAGGGTGTCAGAAACGATCTTCCGCTTCGGTATTTATTTCAAACCCCACAATAAAATACCGGCAAGGTTTACTCAGCCTTCACAAGAAATGCGTACCAGCCCTCTCAGGAGCTGGGAAACCCCCACTTCAACTGAAGTGGTTGGCGTAAGGCCGGCCCCCTTACCTTTAAAAATAGAAAGGTTCAACTCGCCGATCTATTTTCCCCAGAGAATGTGCATTACTATAATAATGTAAAATATCTTTGCAACTTAGATTAGATTAGATAGAACGACTCTGCTTGTTGTCATTCAAATATACAAGCTCAGTTAACGATAACCAGTTTTGATAAGGCTGGATCAACCTTTGTGATGGGTCTTGCTAAAGGCACCCAAATATTCAGCCCAGAGCATTGCTGAAATTCAAAAATATTTTTTGAGGATGAAAATGTTGGTTTGTGGGCATACATCTGAGAGCTTTAAATGAATATATCCTCGCAACTTAGATTATAGGGGATTTGGGATTTGAAATATTACAATTTATCTCCATGTAGTTACATTTACATAAAAGTGTTTCTCTTTCTTTCCAGACAAATATTACATTGTACGTCAAAAATGCAGAACACGTCTCCGCAGGTATAACGACACAGGGGAAGATTATATTAATGAGTTTTAGGCATTTGTACAGTTTACATCAATAAAATTATTTTTTCCCAGAAAAAGCGATTTATTTCATTATGAACCTTGTAATATGAGCTTTACAAAAGAAGGATTAATGAAACATAATGAGAAAAAAAATTGGACGAGTAAACCCAAAACTAAAAGCAGATTCCTACTTCAGTCATCAAAATAGAAGTGCTAAAGGTTCAAATCTTGAATGCTCAGTTCCCATCCTTGTTTTGTGAACTGTAAAAACCATTGTATCAGTAGAAATCATCCTCAAGGCGAGTTATAAAAGCGCGACGGCTTTCTTCGTTATGGAACTGGCTGAAAATTCGTTGCACTGTCCTCATCTTCCTTCATTCTGTGGTGGGGGGGTAAGTGTGACAGGGGGTGGTAGCGATGTGGGGACTTAGTGACTTGGTTCTCTTCATCCACCTCTAACGCCGCAGTATACGCCTTCTTTTTCATTTTATGTTCAGGTGTCATCTATTGTTGCATAGCCTGTCTTTCCTCATGAACAAAGCCAATGGCTTCTGTAAAGATCTGGAAAATACATTTATATACATTAGTTAGGTTCTGTATTCATTTGGAGGTTTTTTTTTAAATGTATAGATTTCATATAAACACCTTCCACAATAATTAAAATGACAATGATAGGTGTGTAAAAGGAACCATAACCTCAATATCACAGTTGGACAACGTGATGTTTAATCCTATTTGAAAACTAATACTGCGTGGAATTATTTCATTATTGTTATGCAATACACGAATTTTCAAGAAAACAGCATAAATAACCCAAGCTTGCCTCTTAAAAACGAAAAAAGACTTACCTTTGAGTCTTGACATTTACATCTCTAAACTGCCGTTGTATGATAAAAAATCCAGCACTATCTCATTGCTTATTGATGAAATTTTATGCGACTGCACTTTTGCGTACCCTACATCCATTTTTATCCATTCAAAACAAAATAGTCGATTAAAAAAATCCGAGATGTTGACATAGGATTGACGTTTCGGTGTGTAAGATTTTACCGACAGCCAACAGTGGTGCCAACTCAACGCTGGTCATAAAGCCCAGTGACGGTTTTATCACTATCAGCGCCCTGGGCAAGATTTCTTAGGCGCCCTTATCCATGGTCGCTAGCAGAGAACGTACTCATATTTCATCTCTCAAAATCATCGTCGACGGGAGGAGGGGGGTTAGAGATGCTATTTCCAAATTTATATGGCGCCTTAATACCTAGCCTATGGCGCCCTATTTTACCTGGCGCCCTGAGCGGTCGCCTTACCTCGCCTTACCCTAGCGCGGAACAGATTTCACGACCCCTCCAATCACAGAGCGTTTCGTTTTGAGCTATCTGGAACACGTTTTCTTTTGCGAATTAAAATATGAAAACTAAAATTTCCTCATTTCCCACCAGGCTCATCGGGTTCAGGACAAAATACTTTACACATTTCAAGTATTACTTTTGAAATCCCTGACACGCGCAATCTCTCCATTGAAACACAAGTTAGCCATACAGTTTATTTACACAGACTTTCTTACAATAGATTTATTTTAACAGATTTATTTTTAACAAACTTATTTATTTTGTACAGATTACAGTTATTTTACACCATATTGGTCGCCCTAGTAACTAGCTATTCCACTGTTTGAAAGACTGCCCGCTCCAGCCGATTGTGACCCTTCTTATAGCAGCACCTAGGGGCCATTCCAGCAGGCCCTAGAAAGTTCCACTACCACACTTGTATAGACGATTCTGGCACATATTTATTTCTTGAAGAGTCCATCTTCTACCCACATACACACCTCACAATTACAATCGTATGGGCCAGAACATTCTCTCAAAACACACGCACACCAATAAGCATCTACCAGTGTATTCCGTTACAATACTGTGGGAACATCGGTTTATTGGAAGAAATATTTACAGAGTTTTGGATTTATAATATTTCGGTTCGTGATTTAAAATTTTGGCGCCACAGTCTGTTCCCGTAGACTGTAGGCGGGCGTGTTCTTTCCTGCGAGTGCTCGTTGCGCCTGCTGAGGGATCCTCCAGGGATCCTTGTGGCCTGGTGCGGTAGCAGGATCAGCTGAGGCGAGGTGGATGATGTTGGAGAAGGGCTGGCCAGAACACCGATGACTTTTAAGTAGGGTGTGGTCCTAAAAGGGACCTTCCGGTGTTGGAAAGATTATCCAGCGAAGGAGACGGTTGTCTCGGCGTCTGCTGGTGTTGCGAAGGACGTCCGAGAGTGCGGAAGAGTTTGGAGGAGCGTGATGATAAGAAGGAGGAGTGGAAAGGTTAGCTGAGCTGCTAGACGCAAGGCATAAACTTTTGAGAGAAAGAGTGGTCCTAAAAAGGTCCACTATGGGATTGAAACTTGCGTCTGTTGAGCTCGGAAGGAAAGGATGGGTTTGGAGAGGTGGCTCGATCCTGAGAGCAGTTAGCTGTGGCGGCCAGGCATTGTAGGCAGCAATGCAGTTCCTCGAGTTTCTTGCGGTTGAAGAGTGGTGGAGGGGGTGCTGGCAGTGTTCGGTCGTCAGGCGAAGTGTTGGTGTCAGGCGAGGGCGAGCGGGCGAGCGTGTGTATTCGTCGAGTGTTGAGATTGTACTGCCCTCCCAGCCGACAGCGGCCTATCTTTATACTACAGTTAATAAGTCCACTGTCGGCTCCTAGCTAGTGTCGGCCAATGAGAGATCGCCGTAGATCCCTTTGTTCCGGGCCGTCTATTGTTTTCGCCGGGCAGTGACCAGTGGCGTTCTGTTGTAGTTGACTGGGGGAAACGCAGTGGCGCTACATTGTATGTATATGAAGACAGACTGCACCACATGAGTCCCCCCTAGTGTCGGTGGTAAGGTGAGTATGACGTCACCCACACGATAATCGTGGTTAGAGGTTCAGTTTGTCTGGAAATCGGATTTTTCTTCCTCTTCTTGACACATTTTCTTGAGGCGTGTTGTTTTGTTCTTGAAGTTGTGTTGGTGCGTTGGAACATACTGTCGTTATGGGTAGATGTTCTGTGTTTCGCGGTGGTTGTGATGCAGCTGTTTCTTCCGGCATGTATGCAGGCTTCAATCTATCGATTGAGATAACTTTTTGTGTACCGTTTACGTCCACGGAAAAGTGTTTGTCGTTTCGCTCTATAATGGCGAATGGGCCTTCGTAGGGGGCTTGCAGAGGCTTACGGGATGCATCTACTCGCACAAATACGTGTGTGCAATCTTGTAGATGTTTATGTACAAAAGGTCGTTCCTTGCTGCGGTTTGATGTAGGTACTGGTCTGATGCTTCTCAATGTATTTTGAAGTTTCCTGGCGAAAGTTTCTGGTTCCATGGGTGCTGAGTCTTCAAAAAAATCTCCAGGCATCCGTAGAGATGTACCATATGTAAGTTGAGCTGGAGAGTACTTGATATCCTCTCTGATGGTGTTTCTTAGTCCTAATAGAATCATGGGTAGGACTTCAGTCCATTTTGATGATGTGTGTGCTCGTAGTGCGGCTTTCACTGTGCGGTGCCATCTTTCGATTAGTCCGTTTGATTGTGGATGATAGGCTGTGGTGTGAATATGTTTTGCGCCCATTAGTCGTGTAATGTCCTTGAATAACATTGACTCGAACTGTCGTCCTTGGTCAGTAATTATGTGTGTAGGCACGCCATATCTTGAAATCCAGTTGTTCAGGATGGCGTTTGCGACCGTTTCAGCATTTATATTTTTGAGTGGAATAGCTTCCGGCCATCTTGTGAATCTATCTATGATAGTGAGCAGATATGTGTAATCTTGAGATGGTGGGAGTGGGCCAACCAGGTCTACATGTATGTAGGTAAATCTTGTATCTGGCGTTGGTAGAGTGTGAATAGGACTTTTTGTATGCCTTGAGATCTTAGTTTGTTGGCATGTGACGCATGTGCGAACGTATTGTGTGACGTCGCGCTGTAATCCAGGCCATACGAACCTCGAGCTGAGAGTTCTATATGTGCCTTTTGCTCCTGCGTGCGCCGTTTCGTGGTAAGCACGTATGATTTGCTTTCTCATACCTTTGGGTATGTATGGCCTCGATACGCCTTTGGATTTGTCTGTCCATAAAGCGAGTGTGCTATTGGGTAGCTGCGTGAGTTGTAGATCCAGAGCAGTATCTTTTTGCCTTAGCTCGATGAGTTCTTGGTCGTTTATCTGGGCTTTTGCGATTTCTTCGTAGTCTATGTTTGGTTGCATGGTTATTGCGTCGACTCTGGATAGCGCATCAGCTACGATGTTTTCTTCACCTGAGATGTGCCTGACATCTGTGGTGAATTGTGATATGAAATCTAGCTGTCGTCCTTGTCTTGGCAACGAGCAGTTTTTCTTGGTTTTGAATGCGAATGGTTTGTGGTCTGTAAGGATGTGAAACATTCGTCCTTCAATGAGCTGCCGAAAATACTTGGTGGCTTCGTACATGGCTGTCAGCTCTCTGTCGTAGGTACTGTATTTCTTTTGAGCGTCTGTGAATTTCCTTGAAAAGAATGCTAGTGGTTGCCATTCTTTTTCGTGTAGTTGCTGGAATACTGCTCCCATAGCATTGTCAGATGCGTCAACAGCCAGGGAGATTTCTGCGTCTTCTTTTGGATGCGCCAGCATGGCGGCTTTCGACAAGTCTTTCTTGCACTGGTTGAATGCTGCTTCCAAATCAGCTGTCCAGGTGATAAGTCTCTTGTCATTCTTTTTGTAGCCTGCGATTGCTTCAAACAGGCTTTGCTGGGAGTTCATGGCGTTTGGTATGAATCTTCGGTAGAAGTTTATCATTCCCAGGAATCTCCGGAGTGATTTGGCATTTTGTGGTTTTGAAAATTCCAGTATTTGTTCCACTTTTTCAGGCAAGGGGGATGTGCCTTTGGCAGATATTTTGTATCCCAGGAAATTCACTTCTTTTTTGCCGAACTGACATTTCTCAGGATTGATGATAAGACTGTACTCTGTCAGTCTCTTGAACAGGATGTGGAGGTGTTTTTGATGTTCCTCTTCGTTGGTTGAAGCGATGAGGATATCGTCGATGTATGCAAAGCAGAATGGCAGATCTCTCGTTACTTGGTGCATGAACCGCATGAATGTTTGGCCTGCGTTGCACAATCCAAACTGCATGGCAGTGAATTCGAAAAGGCCAAACGGAGTGATGATGGCCGTTTTCTTGACATCTTCTTCATTCACCGGGATCTGATGGTAGGCTCTGACAAGGTCAACTGTGCTAAAGATGGTTGATCCTTGTAGGCGGTGCGCGAAGTCGTGCAGATGGGGAATCGGATATTGATCCGGTGTGGTTTGGGTGTTGAGCGCGCGGTAGTCACCACATGGTCTCCAGCCTCCACTAGGCTTCCTAACCATGTGCAGTGGGCTCGCCCAGTTACTCTTAGAAGGGCGGCAGATGCCTAGCTCCATCATGATGGAGAACTCCTTCTTGGCGGCTTCAAGAGGTTCTGGTGCCAGTCTGCGTGCTTTCGCAGTAACTGGCTGTCCTTTTGTTTCTATGAAGTGAACCGTTGAATGTGCAGAAGTTCCTGTGTTGGTTTTAGTTTGGGTGAGGCTCGGATATTTTGAGATTATCCGATGATAAGGGTCTTGATTGTTGATTGTCGAAAGACCCGGAGCTGCTCCAAAAGTTGTTTGGCCTTTTGACTTGAGGCCAGTTGTCCCGTCAATTAGGCATCTATGCCGTAAGTCGACCAAGATATTGTGATGATGCAGGAGATCTGCTCCGATGATGGGTTGGTCCACATCAGCGATGATGAACGTCCATGTGAAAACTCTGCGAAGTCCCAAGCTGACTTGCGTAGTTTGAGAACCGTAGGTTCGTATTTTGGTCCCATTAGCAGCGTAGATATCTGCATTGTGGGAGATTCTTTGTATTTTGCCATTGCGATTTGGCGGCATCACCGAGATATCCGATCCAGTATCAATCAAATACTTTCTCGCGGAATTCAAGTCCCAGATTTGTAGTCTGCAGCTCCTGTTGGTTTGAGGTGACGCTCCACAGGCTGCTAATGTTGAGCGCCGTTGAAGTTTTCCGCTGTTTTATCAAACTTGCAGGGTGGTGTGCATCTCATTGCTTTTTTACCAAATTTGGAGTGGTAATAGCATTCGTCGCTGTTTCTTTGCTGAGGTTTGCTGCGGCGGCTACCGTTGCTCTGTCTCCGAGGGCTGTGAGACCGATCATTACTGTTGGTCCGGCTTTGCATGCCCAACTTGTGGATAAGCTCTTTCATCTCCTGCATTTCTGCGCGAAGGAGGGCTGTTTCATTGTGGGCATTCGGCTTGTGTACGCTGTGCACGTGCTCAACTTGGTAAATTTCCATTACTTTGTCAGCTTTCGCAGCTTGCTGTGTGAGTGACAAGTCTGAAGACATGGAGATGATAGCTTGGACTTGTTGTGGGAGGTGCTGTGTCCATAAGCTCCGGATAATTGGACTCTCAGCAAGGAGCGGCCCTGCCAGCTGTTTCATTTGCAGCAATAAGGCAGAAGGTTTTTTATCCCCTAGGGATAGACCGTTGAGGAGTCTTGCCATGCATTTATCTTCCGACTCTTGAAAGCGGGCGATTAATCCTCTTCTTAGAGCCTCGTATTTTCGGTCTGCAGGTGGAGATATTATAATGTCGCTGACGCCGACCAGTGCTTCCTGGTCCAGTGCGCTGACAACGCAGTGATATTTTGTTGCATCTGCCGTGATGCCGGCTGTAGAAAATTGTGATTCGGCTTGAGCCAACCACAGCACTACATTTTCGCTCCAAAATGGAGGCATCCTCACACTCACTTTGGCCACGACCTCGGTTGGGTTATTTTCTTGTGCCATTTTGTAAAACACAGGCTCGCAATGCACAAAAAAGTTAAAAAAAAACACTTGTTGAAAAAAAAAGGTCGGGGATTAGAAAGTTTGTCAGACTGGAATGTCTTTGTTATGACGCACTACTGTTATTGGGGTTGTAAATTAGCCGAACACGTGTGGACAAGAATTATTTTTGCGCGGGAAAAAAAATATTTAGAGATATATTTAAAACACACTTATATTATTTTTAAGCGATATTTTTTAGGCACTGATTTAACTTGTTAATAAATATATGAGAACAATTCATTTTTTATTTTTAAATGTTTCAGGGTCACCATGTAGATATACTGAGCACTTCACATGAAACGTCGGGTTCACCAATGTGGGAACATCGGTTTATTGGAAGAAATATTTACAGAGTTTTGGATTTATAATATTTCGGTTCGTGATTTAAAATTTTGGCGCCACAGTCTGTTCCCGTAGACTGTAGGCGGGCGTGTTCTTTCCTGCGAGTGCTCGTTGCGCCTGCTGAGGGATCCTCCAGGGATCCTTGTGGCCTGGTGCGGTAGCAGGATCAGCTGAGGCGAGGTGGATGATGTTGGAGAAGGGCTGGCCAGAACACCGATGACTTTTAAGTAGGGTGTGGTCCTAAAAGGGACCTTCCGGTGTTGGAAAGATTATCCAGCGAAGGAGACGGTTGTCTCGGCGTCTGCTGGTGTTGCGAAGGACGTCCGAGAGTGCGGAAGAGTTTGGAGGAGCGTGATGATAAGAAGGAGGAGTGGAAAGGTTAGCTGAGCTGCTAGACGCAAGGCATAAACTTTTGAGAGAAAGAGTGGTCCTAAAAAGGTCCACTATGGGATTGAAACTTGCGTCTGTTGAGCTCGGAAGGAAAGGATGGGTTTGGAGAGGTGGCTCGATCCTGAGAGCAGTTAGCTGTGGCGGCCAGGCATTGTAGGCAGCAATGCAGTTCCTCGAGTTTCTTGCGGTTGAAGAGTGGTGGAGGGGGTGCTGGCAGTGTTCGGTCGTCAGGCAAAGTGTTGGTGTCAGGCGAGGGCGAGCGGGCGAGCGTGTGTATTCGTCGAGTGTTGAGATTGTACTGCCCTCCCAGCCGACAGCGGCCTATCTTTATACTACAGTTAATAAGTCCACTGTCGGCTCCTAGCTAGTGTCGGCCAATGAGAGATCGCCGTAGATCCCTTTGTTCCGGGCCGTCTATTGTTTTCGCCGGGCAGTGACCAGTGGCGTTCTGTTGTAGTTGACTGGGGGAAACGCAGTGGCGCTACATTGTATGTATATGAAGACAGACTGCACCACAATACTATAAAATATTTAATTAAATATGAAATCGCATAGTCAAAACAGAAGTCCACATAAACAAAACTTTGCATGCATAACTAAGTAGGGATGGGCTGAACTTAGTTTTACATTCGGTTTAACCGAACTTCGGAATTCGGCCAAAATTCGGTTCAAATGCCAAACATTCGGTGTAAGATAAGCTAAACCAAATACCTACTTGCGTCATTCGTAGTATCTTTTATAACCATAAAACAAAAATAAGGACTTTGTATACTCACTCGTGGTCATTTATTTTAGTAGGATTTGATAAAAATTAAATCTTCTTCTACTCCATTACATAGATATCAGATGGAAACGAAAACGAAATAAAGTAAGTATTCTTCTAACAAAAACTATAAACTATAATGTGTAACTTTTTTACCTTTTCTTAGCCGAATTTTTTATTTTAACCGAATGTTCGGCTGAAGTTCGTATTCGGTTCAAACCGCATTCGGCCCATCCCAAATACTAAGTTAAAGTTACACATATTTAATGCATTTTGTTCCTACATAATAGAGAAAATAAATTATTCTCTCACAAATTCCTGATTTCACAGAGATCTATTGATTACTTTGACTCATCATGGATGAATATGAGTCATTCTTGATTGATTTATGATTTTTGTGATTATGCGGGAATCCCCGTGAGAAGTCTTAACCAATAACAACATTATTCCTGGTTTGCAACTAAGCTACACATATAGTGTAACTTCTTGCCGCGTTATCCCCGAAGGGATCGCATGTGGCGAGTTGAACCTATTTATTTTTACAGGTAAGGGGGCCGGCCTTACGCTAACCACTTCAGTTGAAGTGGGGGTTTCCCAGCTCCCAAGGGGGCTGGTACTCCATTTCTTGTGAAGGCTGAGTAAACCTTGCCGGTATTTTATTATGGGGTTTTGAAATAAACACCGAAATAGGAAATCTAAGGGAAAGCACTAAGGGAACAAACTCTATTTGCTGCAATTTATCATTTCTGTACACCTCTTGACCCATTTGCTGACTGAAATTAATTGAAGTGCTAACAATTGTAACGAGATGAATTTGTTTGTTTGGTGGAATGGAACATAAGATTTGAATTTGAATAAAAAAAAGGAAATCAAAAGAATGCAGGAGGACAGAAAAAGCTTGCCTGGTGAGAGAGCCACAAGCATGTGAATTTGGTTATAATCAATATTGCTGTGGTTTATTATATATACACTAGGGGCGTTGCCCCTGGCTGCTACGCAGCCCAACCCCTTAACATTTGGGGAATATGTATCTAGCGCATAGTTTCCTCGCGTTAAAATTCGGAAAACATGTAAAATAAGAACATGCAGTCTTTGTAAAAAAAAATCAACCACCCATACTTTATAAAATGGTTCACTTTGCAAATTTTACTTTGCTTCAAAAAAAGGTTGGCAAGAGTTGCAGGACTTATGGTCATTTGAGATTGGGTTTTTATGTTGTAAGTCAACATGCATTATGTGTAAGCGCGTACTCACAAATGTCTGCTTGTAAGAATGCATTTAATATGAATCTCAAATGGTATGCATCTTTGCAACTTAGATTATAGAACTAAACAAAATAATTTCCTTGACTTATGAGTTAGTATGTGGCTGACCACCCATACTGTAAGAAATGGTTCACCATGCAAATTTCATCTCTGTTTGAGGAAAAGTCGGCAAGAGTTGCAGGGCTTATGTCCATTTGAGATTAGGTTTTTATGTTGTCAGCCCACATGGGGCATTTGTAAGCACGAACTTTTACCTGTCTGCTTGTGGGAATGCATTTATTATGAATCTCAAATGGCATGCATCTTTGCAACTTAGAGTATGTAAAGAAATACACAAAATAATTTCCTTGACTTATATGTTGGTATGAGGCTGACCACCCATACTTTAAAAATTGGTTCACATTGCAAATTTCACCTTTGTTTCAGGGAAGGTTGGCAAGAGTTGCAGGGCTTATGCTCATTTAAGATTGTGTTATTATGTTGTAAGTCAACATGCATTATGTGTAAGCGCGAACTTACGAATGTCTGCTTGTGGGAATGCATTTAATATGAATCTTAATAGGTATGTATCTTTGCAACTTAGATTATAGAACTAAACAAAATAATTTCCTTGACTTATAGGTTAGTATATGGCTGACCACCCATACTTTAAGAAATAGTTCACCATGCAAATTTCATCTCTGTTTAAGGAAAAGTCGGCAAGAGTTGCAAGGCTTATGTCCATTTGAGATTAGGTTTTCATGTTGTCAGTCCACATGGGGCATTTGTAAGCGCGAACTTTTACCTGTCTGCTTGTGGGAATACATTTATTATGAATCTCAAATGGCATGTATCTTTGCAACTTAGATTATGTAAAGAAATACACAAAATAATTTTCTTGGCTTATATGTTGGTATGAGGCTGACCACCCATACATTTAAAAATGGTTCACATAGCAAATTTCACCTTTGTTTCAAGGAAGGTTGGCAAGAGTTGCAGGGCTTATGTTCATTTGAGATTGGGTTTTATGTTGTAAGTCAACATGCATTATGTGTAAGCGCGAACTTACAAATGTCTGCTTGTGGGAATGCATTTCATATGAATCTCAAATGGTATGTATCTTTGCAACTTAGATTATAGAACTGAACAAAATAATTTCCTTGACTTATAGGTTAGTATGTGGCTGACCACCCATACTGTAAGAAATGGTTCACCATGCAAATTTCATCTCTGTTTGAGGAAAAGTCAGCAAGAGTTGCAGGGCTTATGTCCATTTGAGATTAGGTTTTTATGTTGTCAACACATGGGACATTTGTAAGCGCGAACTTTTACCTGTCTGCTTGTGGGAATGCATTTAATATGAATCTCAAATGGCATGTATCTTTGCAACTTAGATTATGTAAAGAAATACACAAAATAATTTCCTTGACTTATATGTTGGTATGAGGCTGACCACCCATACTTTAAAAAATGGTTCACAATGCAAATTTCACCTTTGTTTCAGGGTAGGTTGGCAAGAGTTGCAGGGCTTATGTTCATTTAAGATTGTGTTATTATGTTGTAAGTCAACATGCATTATGTGTAAGCGCGAACTTACGAATGTCTGCTTGTGGGAATGCATTTAATATGAATCTCAAATGGTATGTATCTTTGCAACTTAGATTATAGAACTAAACAAAATAATTTCCTTGACTTATAGGTTAGTATGTGGCTGACCACCCATACTGTAAGAAATCGTTCACCATGCAAATTTCATCTCTGTTTGAGGAAAAGTCGGCAAGAGTTGCAGGGCTTATGTCCATTTGAGATTAGGTTTCTATGTTGTCAGCCCACATGGGGCATTGTAAGCGCCAATTTTTTACCTGTCTGCTTGTGGGAATGCATTTAATATGAATCTAAAATGGTATGTATCTTTGCAACTTAGATTATGTAAAGAAATACACAAAATAATTTCCTTGACTTATATGTTGGTATGAGGCTGACCACCCATACTTTAAAAATGGTTCACTTTGCAAAATTCACCTTTGTTTTAGGAAAGGTTGGCAAGAGTTGCAGGGCTTATGTTCCTTTTTGATTGAGTTTTTATGTTGTAAGTCAACATGCATTATGTGTAAGCGCGAACTTACAAATGTCTGCTTGTGGGAATGCATGTAATAAGAATCTCAAATGTAATATTAAATGTAACTTAAACTTAATCCATCTAAGACAGAGATAATGTGGTGACAGCGAACGCACCCGTGTCAGCAAGCGAAGCAGACGCCGCCACGCGGGAATGCGCACGCGGCGAGTTGCGTGACAGACACCGAGGTATCAAGACGTGTGACAAGTGCGTGTGTGTGCGAGTGAACCACGTGGACTGTTTTACATGACTATTTCTTCGCCACAAGCTATTTCGGCTCCCCCCCAAAAGTAAATATGTCGAGCGCGAAGATGGGTGATTTGGTGAGGTGTTTTGACGGGGAAGGCGATGTTATACAGTGGTTAACGAAGCTGGAGCTCGTCGCCAAACTTAAAGGGGAGAAGGATGTGGCGATAATCATTCCTCTTTTTTTGGAGGGACCAGCGTTCGCTGTGTATAACGAACTCGGCGATGCAGAAAAAAGGAATGCCGGGTCTATCAAAGACGCCTTGATAAGTGCGTTTGCCACGAACCCGTTCGTGGCTTACGAGGAATTTATCCGACGCACGTGGCGTGATGAACCAGTAGATGTTTACATCACGGACCTGAGGCGACTGGCGCGGCTGGCGGGGGTTACAGCGGACTCTCTCCTCATGAAGGCGTTCGTGGTGGGGCTGCCCTCAGCGGTTTCGCGTGAGCTGCGCGCTCTTCCTGCCGTGGGCACCATGCCGCTGTCAAGTATCGTGGAGCGAGCCAGAGCCCTGATGGCCGAGTATGTGAGCCAGCCAATCGTTGCAGTGGCTCAAGACAGGCGGAAGGCTGCAGGGCCGCAAAGTGGCGGGAGACGCTGCTTCAGGTGCGGGGGACCGCATCTCCTCAGGTTCTGCACGGAGCAGCCGCGTGTCACTTGCTGGAGTTGTGGGGAGGATGGCCACCTCTCCAAACATTGCGACAAGGGAAACGGCAGTCGGGGAGCTGGTGCGCCGGTAGCTCCCCGACATCTGGACTAAAGGCGCTGCCAGTGATAGACATCAGTGTTAACGGGAAGCAAGTGCGTGCTCTCGTTGATTCAGGGTGCTCGCGCACCGTGCTCAGGAGTGGGTTGTGCAGGGTCTTCAGCCCAGTGGGGGACGTGATCGCTGTGGATGGCAGCCACGTGAGGTGTGAGGGCCAAGGTGTGGCCAGGATAAGTGTGCATGGTGTAGCCCTGACAGTAGACTGCGTACTCGCTGCAAAGTTGTTCAGCGCTGTTGATGCGGTGCTAGGGATGGACGTCATTGGGAAGATGGGCGGTGTGACTATACTGGGTGATGCACGGGTTCAGTTTGCTAAGGGCAGAAGTCAAGATGTCGGTTGTGTTAGTGTTGCCTCGCCACCAAGTTTGTCAATTGAGGACAAAGATTTCACTGCGGCATTTAATGGAAAACATTGGTGTGTGAGTTGGGTTTGGAAGGATGCACCTGCTGAGCTGGCCAACACTGTGGAGTGTTATAAAAGTGTAAAGTCACCAGAAGCAGAGGAGGCATTTGACAAAGAAATCCAAAAGTGGATTGCCGAGGGCTGGCTTAAGCCATGGAAAGGGAGCTCGCTTGGTATTCTTCCTCTGATGGCGGTACTTCAGAGAAATAAGGGGAAGGTGCGCCCCGTGATGGATTATCGGGAGCTCAATGAAAGTGTGCAGTGTCACACTGGTGAGGATGCAGCGGTCTGTGATGAAACCCTTAGGAAGTGGAGGAGGATGGGAGGATCAATCAAGCTGCTCGACCTCCAGTCCGCATATCTCCAGATAAACGTACATGAAAAACTGTGGAAATACCAGCTGGTCAAGTATAAAGGAAAAACATATTGCCTGACAAGACTAGGCTTTGGTTTGAAGTGTGGGCCAAAAATAATGTCCCGGATCGTGAACGAGGTACTCTCACTGGATGAAAGAATGCGGCAAGGCACCGACAGCTACATAGATGACATTATTGTGAATGAGGAGGTAATATCTGCCGAAGAGGTTGCGGCTCATCTACTAGCCTACGGCCTCGTAACTAAGCCGCCTCAGGAGTTGGAGGGCGCCAAAGTTCTTGGACTGTGTGTTGAGCGGGACAAAAGCAAAAGACTCCTCTTCAAAAGAGGCAACAGTGTTCCAGCTCTCCCGACTGCATCGAGACTTAGCAAAAGGGAATTGTTCTCAATCTGCGGCAAACTAATAGGACATTATCCAGTGTGTGGATGGCTGAGAGTGGCTTGCAGCTTCTTGAAGAGAGAAAGCGAAGGCCAAAGGTGGGATGATTATATAGGTGACAGAGCACAGCAAATGGCAGAGGATCTGGTGATAAAAGTGCGCATTGATGATCCAGTTCGTGGATTCTGGTCTGTCCCTAAAGCCACAAACGATGCCACGGTCTTCTGCGATGCAAGCTCCCTGGCCCTGGGAGTAACCTTGGAAGTCGATGGAAAGACTGTCGAAGATGCTGCATGGCTGCGAAAGGCGTCTGATGTGGGTCATATAAACCTAGCCGAATTGGATGCTGTGCTGAAAGGGGTGAATCTTGCTCTCAAGTGGAATCTCAGGACCTTGAAGATAATTACAGATTCAGCAACAGTGCTGTGTTGGGTGAGGTCTACACTGACTGGGTGTAACCGTGTAAAAGTTGCAGGGATGTCAGAGATGCTTGTAAAACGGCGGTTGGGATTGTTAAAAGAGGTCGTACAAGAATTTGGCCTAGCTCTGTCAATCGACTTCATTGAGTCTTGCAGGAATAAGGCAGATCCACTCACTAGGGTCTGTAAAGCCTGGGCAAGGTGTAATGCCAAAGTAAAGCCAATTGGAGAGAGCGTTTCCATCTGCGCCGTTACTCTGGAAGACATGCATGCTCAACACCACTTCGGTGTGGATCGAACGCTGCACCTTGCAAAAATGGTAAATCCCGGGGTGACAAGGAGTGACGTGGAGCTCTGTGTGCGATCATGCATAAAATGTAAAACAATTGACCCCTCACCATCTTCCCATGAGGCGGGCAACCTTAGTGTCCCGAATACGTGGAGCCGTCTGGCCGTTGACGTGACTCATTTTGATGGGAGATGCTTTCTTACACTAATCGACTGTGGACCGAGCAGATTTGCTATATGGCGGGAAGTAAAGTCCGAAAATGCCACTTCTGTCATTTCGCATCTGGAGGAAATCTTTCGGGAAAGAGGTCCACCCGCAGAATTACTGATGGACAATGGCACGGCATTTCGCTCGCACAGGGTTGCTGACATGTGCAACAAGTGGGGAGTAAGTAGGAGGTTTCGAGCGGCTCACCGTCCAGCAGGGAATGGCATTGTTGAACGGCATCATCGTACAATAAAGAGGACGGCGGCCAGAAGTGGTAGCAACCCTTTGCAGGCGGTGTTTTGGTACAACCTGGCTGCTAAGAGTCAGGGTGACCAGGGTGCAGCACCCTCTGGACAGGTTCACTCCTATGCCTGGAAACATCCTTCAGCCCTAGTGAGACTCCAGGAAAAGCTGTCATCCGAGTTTCAGGCTGGCGACGTTGTAGCAGTGAAGCCATCAGATCCGAAATGTACTTCCCAGTGGAGGCTTGGGAGAGTAACGGGAGTCATCTCGGTAAACAATATTGAAGTGGATGGTATGCCAAGACACGTGCTGGATCTGCGGAAGATAGATAGCGTCAAGCAAACGGACCCTGGTAGAAGTGTCAATAGAAGAGCTAATGCACGCTTATTAAATCTATCAGATCTGTTTGAAGAAGAAACAGAGGAATCGATGGCAAATGAAACACATCAGGAGGAAGACAGCCCGAGAAGCCAGGAAGGTGAGGAATCAGAAGAGGACAGTCCAGTGGAAGAAGGACGGTTGGAAAGACCTTCTAGACCACGAAGACCCCCAGCCTGGTTGAGTGACTATTTGTGATGATAACATCAGGAGGGCGTGTGGTGACAGCGAACGCACCCGTGTCAGCAAGCGAAGCAGACGCCGCCACGCGGGAATGCGCACGCGGCGAGTTGCGTGACAGACACCGAGGTATCAAGACGTGTGACAAGTGCGTGTGTGTGCGAGTGAACCACGTGGACTGTTTTACATGACTATTTCTTCGCCACAGATAATGTGGATCTCTTCCCCACGCAGACAGCACCTTTGTGGGACTAACTCTATTCCTATTGAGGGTGTGAGTATCAAACCATCCTCAATCTTAAAATTTCTTGGAGTATATATAGATTCCGGACTTTCACTGGAAACCCAAATATCAAAAACAGTAAGTGCTGGAATGTTCCAGATCAGATTGATCAGGAGCATCAGGAGATGCTTGCCAGTCGAGGAAACCAAGGCTCTTGTTGCTGCATTTGTGCTCTCCCGGCTTGATTACTGTAATGGGATATACAGTGGCTTGCCACTTGTACAGCTGGGCAGACTTCAATCTGTGCTTAATGCTGCAGCACGTTTGATCTATAATATAAAAATTACTGAGCACATCACACCCTCACTCAGGGATCAGCTTCATTGGCTGAAAATAAAGGAGAGGGTGGAGTACAAGGTCTGCTTAACTGTATTTAAGTCCTCGCAGAACATTGCGCCACTGTATATCTCAGAGCTATGTGTGGGGGACACAGTAGAGGGTAGGCGGGGTACTCTGAGGTCTGCATGCAGTACTGCTGTGAATAGATTCAGGGTTCCCTGCAGAAGCAACATGGCCAATTATTTAGATCGTGCCTTTTGCATTGCTGGCCCTCTGCTGTGGAATGCCTTACCACACGAGCTGAGAGCTGAGGAGAGTACAAGTGCATTTAGGTCAGGATTGAAGACATGCTTATTCAGGAGGGGCTATGGCTCTGCAGTGCCCTTGCAGTGAATTCACAAAACGGCACTAAAAATATTGTCAATTTATTATTATTAATATATCTTTGCAAGTTAGATTACCGATTTCAATCCATTTTTATTTCGTTTGTTTTTTTGAATTTCGAATCAAATGAAAGAAAATATTTTTAAAAAAATTCGAATTTTTCCGCTAGATGTCTATATTGTCTTTTAAGAGGAAACAAAAGGGCCGTTACGCCATACAAACGTAGTCCCCTGTTTTCTCCCTGGATAATGTTAGTAGAGCAATCATTTTTGTCTCAAAAATCAATGACTACTATTGGCATGTCCCTCGGTTTTCTTTTTTTTCATAAATTAATTATTAAAAGAGATATGAACTTTCAAAAACCCATAAAATTTGTCAGATTTTTCGCTGTGTTTAAACATCCAGAAAACAAAATTGACTAAATTATATAAAAAAAGGAAAACATAGAAACACGGCCAAAGTCTATCTTTATTTATTAAAGAAAAAAATTAGTTGAATCGGTCAAGTTTTGGAGAAGGGAACAGGGGATTACGAAACGTTGATTTTGTGTAATTTTAATAGGTATTTTCGGTCCAAGCTGCAGTTGTCCCTATCGCGCTTTGCGGGGGGAGGCTTGAGGTTGGGGACGGGCGGACTTATGCGTACATACAGACAAAGGAAGAAAAAACAATAATAATTGCTGCGAAAACAAGTCCATTCATTTCAACATCAAAATGTGCGTCACTAGGTATATGTGATATCTGTTAAAAAAAACATGCAAAAGTCTGAATCCAAACACGAATTACATATAAGCAGAAATCTTGAAAATTTGGGATTTGATTTTTACTTTCTTGCTCCCGGTACGGAGTAAAGAAAGTTTTGTTTTGGCGAGAAAAAAAAATCGAGATTTTCACGGAAATGAGTTGTCCTGGTGCAGGACATGCCAAAAAACACTATCTTGCAAAAACGTCCGGCTGTATAATAATAATAATAATAATAATAATAATAATATCAGTCATTGCTTTATTCGTTCTACCAGACAGTTATAAGCATTTTTTCCAAAAAAGTCATTTTTTGTGGGTTGCCATATAAATAAATTGCACAGAATCTGCACTCGACTTTTTTGCAAAAATTAACCCACTGTATGACGTATGTAAAGCTATAATCATCTACCAGCTTATGCAGTTTCAATGAAAATATAATATATCGATAATAAATCAATTTTATTCCCCGCGGTGTGTACCTGCATACCCGTGCAAGTATGGAAATAGCCATATAAATTCTTAAGTGAAAAAAAAAAATTGGATGATTTATTTGGTGAGCGCCGTTTTGTGTGAATCACACCTCAAGAGCCCTCTGCGAGGTTGGTCTTCTCTGGAAAAAGCGCCAATTACACAAGAAAGATCCTCGACTCATAGGTTGGTATGAAGCTGACCTCTGTACTGTACTGTATCCTGCCACCGTTTCATTAGGGGTGGCCGGTACCTCCGCAGATGCGCCTCCACTTTTTGCTGTCATCACCTTTTTCATACATACTCTTCTCTTATTCTCACTCTGCAGGATCCATTCTTTCGCAATCTCACCTATTTGGTCTAACCATTCTTTCCTCAGCCTTCCTTCCACGCTTTCCTCTGACATTTCCTTTGTACACTTTTTTCGTTAGTTGTTCATCATCCATTCTTTCAAGATGTCTGAACCATCTCATCGTACTTTTTTGTACTTTCATTATCATATTCTCTTTTATACCACACTCGTTCATCACTCAAGCATTACGTACTCTATCACTCAGTGTCTTTCCAGCCATTGCTCTCAGATAAGCCATTTCAACCGTAATATTTTCGATTTAAAATTTCAGGTCGTGTAAACGGTGCTTTATATTTATTTTTTCAAAATTTTTTTTTTTTGTAAATTTTGTAGAAATTTATGTTGTCCATAATATTGTAGAACATTATATTTTTGTTGACCCCTTAACTTTCGAGAAAATCACAATCGTTTGTTTTTTTCATATGGCAGCCCATAGACAAATATTAGTTAGAGTGTTGCCATAACTAATTTATTTAGTTAAAAATTAAATTATGCCAACTATGTAAATTTAAGAAAAATTCTTGGAGCCGTTTTTGAGAAAAGTGCAATTTTATGTTTTTTTTGTATCGCAGCCATCTTGAATTTTCAAGTTGGTGTAATGCCATGTTATTCATACTCAATACATGTCCAAAAAAGTTGATGTAGCCAAAATTTGGTATCTCTAGGTCTTATACTTTGGAAAGTGACACACACACATACATACATACATACAGACGGACGTTTTTGAAAGATAGTGTTTTTTGGCATGTCCTGCACCAGGACAACTCATTTCCGTGAAAACCTCGAAATTTTTTTCACACCAAATCATAACTTTCTTTTATAGCCTTCGGCTATAGCAAGAAAGTAAAAAAGCAATCGTTTGCGAATATCTCGGAACACCATTGGTTAAACAAAAAACGATGCATTGCAATTTTTCACATTACAATAATACCTATAATAATCAATTATTATTTTTCCAGAAAAACAAAAAAAAATGGTAGTCTCTATACAAACTTATTATTTTCATACAAATTTGTTTGTAATGCCCGCTTTCCACTGCGAACGGAGCGGACTCCGTACGGACTCCGCTCGACTAGCAACAGTAAATTTCATAGAAGTGCTTCCACCGACAGCGAGTCAGCGGAGCGGACTGAGCGAGTACAAAGAGTTACAAAAGTGGTCGCAGAGTTGAGCGAGTTTCCTCCAGCGGACTCCGTACGGACTACGCTCGACTAGCAACAGTAATGCCCGCTTTCCACTGCGAGCGGGAAATAGCTGAGCGGGAGCGGGAAATAGCTGAGCGGAGCGTAGTGAAATAGTTTTGGCCTTCCATTGCGAAAGAGTTTTAAAAAATAATGGTATTTGCCTTCCACAGCCAACGAGCTCGACGGAGTGAGCTAGGCGAGAAATGAGATGAGTCAGATGAAAGAGTTGTTTGCCTTCCATCTACAGCTGGCTTAGCGGAGCCAACTAGTGTG
>CATOGX010000018.1:0-40946 GCA_951799405.1 Agapetus fuscipes | reverse complement strand
AAGTTACACTATATGTGTAGCTTAGTTTCATTTTTTTTTAATTGCGTTTCAGCAAACAGGCGGGCGAGTGTACTTGTTTGAAAGAGACGCACATCTGCTTGCTTGTATTTGTGAGGGAAAGAGACGCACATCTGCTTGCTTGTATTTGTGAGGGAAAGAGACGCACATCTGCTTGCTTGTATTTGTGAGGGAAAGAGACGCACATCTGCTTGCTTGTATTTGTGAGGGAACGGACCAACACACCAAAACCTGTTAGGCGTCTTGCTGTCCGCCCAACAAACCAAGACGCCGCCGGAGATCTTGATTGTACATCAAGTTTAAAGAGTTGACAAGTGAAACTTGTAAAGAATTATTACTTAAAAATAAACCGCTGCAAAGATGAGTGGTTATATTATCCCAAATTCTCAATCAAGACCCGAAAACAAGGCTGAAAACATTTCGTTCCACAAGTCAGTTTGTCTCAAAAAGTGTTTTAATATAGTTGACATAGTGTGTTCTGTTTTTAGACATAGTTTATAGTTTACTTTGTAATGCATGCAAATTCATTCAATTTTCAAAAATAATCACTTGAAAGTATCGCTTAAATATCCGAGTTTTTCCAAAATATACATTGGTATTATCCTCCGATGACCAGGGCCGCACCCGAGAAGCAAGAAACAAGCGCAAGTGGCTTAAGAGTGTCGAGATAAAGACTACAGGCAAGTAGCCTGAAATGGATGCTTTCATTGTTAGAAAATACGGTATAAATAATAAATGACGTAGAATAATTTGTGTTCCATCAAAAATAATCAAGGTTAGTAACAAAAAAAATATTAATTGAAAACAAGTTGATAAAACTAAAATTCCGAATTCTAAAATGTTTGGACCTCTAGCGTTATTGAACTAAATTTTATCTCTTTTCTATATATTTTTTTTTTCTTTTTTTTTGGATATTATTAGATAGTTTCTTGAGTATTAGGTTGGTATGAGGCTGACCACCCATACTGTAAAAAATGGTTAACTTTGCCAATGTCACTCCTGTTTCAGGGAAGGTCGGCAAGAGTTGCAGGGCTTATGTTCATTTGAGATGGGGTTTTCATATTATAGGTCCACATGCGGCGTGTGTGAGCGCTAAATTATGCGTGTCTGCCAGTGGGAATTCATTTAAAATGAATCTCAAATGATACATATCTTTGCAACTTAGATTTAGATTAGATAGTAATTAAAATTTTCAACTTCTACTTTAACTTTTATCCCTGTATACCCACGCACAGGCTATGCCTATCTGGGTTTCTTTTTTAAATTTTGTTGAAATGTATATTTAAATGTATTTTTGATGAGAAATATTAATAATAAAAAAATTTGAATGTTAAAATGTAAATTGTTGTGTATGTCTCTTTACTTAGAGGTTGGTATGTGGCTGATTACACATACTGTAGAAAATGGTTCATTTTGTCAATGCCACCCCTGTTTCAGGGAAGGGCGGCAAGAGTTGCAGGACATATCGCACGTTTAATAAACTGTTCCTTGACTTATAGGTTGTTATGCGGCTGACCACCCATAATATAAAAATTGGTTCACTTTGCCAATGTCACCCCTGTTTCAGGGAAGGACGGCAAGAGTTGCAAGGCTTATGTTCATTTGAGATTGGGTTTTTATATTGTAGGTCCACATGCGGCATGTGTTAGCGCGAAATTATACATATCTGCTTGTGGGAATGCATTTAGTATAAATCTTAAATGATATATATCTTTGCAGCTTAGATTAGATTAGATTAGATTAGAATAATAAAGAGCAATAACTCAAAAAACATGAATGTTGGGAAAACGCGTTTGAAGTTCAGACACCCAGTACAACTTGTATGGGATGAAAAAGGCGGCCGATGTTTTATCTCGGTCATATTCGTCCAAATTGAACGGCTGTCGCATTCTACCTATTCTTCTCGCATTGTTCTTTCGTTTTATTACAAAATCTCGATTTTCCCAATTTTGGAGTTATTTCTCTTTATTATTAAACGTGCGAATTATGTTCCATTGAGATTGAGTTTTTATATTGTAAGTCCACATGCGGCATGTCTAAGAGCAAACTTATTCGTGTCTACTTGTGGAAATGCATTTAGTATGAATCCTTAATGTTATGCATATTTGCAACTTAGATTGCAGATTCTAGGTGGCATGTGCCGAGTGGAACCTATTTTGTTTCACGGGTAAGGGGGCCGGCCTTTATGCCAACTTCCTAAGGTGGAACACAATTGACGCTGATTTTGTAGGATTTGGAGATAGGTGCCATGTTCTAAAGTATTTAGACAGAATTGATTATATTAAAACCTTTTTTTAAATTGTAAGATTTAAGATTTACAAAATGTAATTTGTCATGTACTTGTATGTTCCTTGACTTATAGGTTGGTATGCGGCTGAACACCCATACTGTAAAAAATGGTTCACTTTGCCAATGTCACCCCTGTTTTAGGAAAGGACGGCAAGAGTTGCAGGGCTTATGTTCATTTAAGATTGGGTTTTTATAATGTAGGTCCACATGCGGCATGTGGCCACGCGAAATTATACATGTCTGCTTGTGGGAATGCATTTAATGTAAATCTTAAATGATATATATCCTTGCAGCAACGCTAACGCAGCTAAGCTACACATATAGTGTAACTTCTTGCCGCGTTATTCCCGAAGGGGTCGCATGTGGCGAGTTGAACCTATTTATTTTTACAGGCAAGGGGGCCGGCCATACGCCAACCACTTCAGTTGAAGTGGGGGTTTCCCAGCTCCCGAGGGGGCTGGTACTCATTTCTTGTGAAGGCTGAGTAAACCTTGCCGGTATTTTTATTATGGGGTTTGAAATACACACCGAAATAGGAAATCATTTCTGACACCCTCCTCGGTGGGATTCGAACCCGAGATCACGGGGTAGAATGCAAGCACTCTACCAACTGAGCTATCGACCGGACTGCAGATTAGATTAGAAAACCTAATTATTTAAAAATTCAAATGGGTAAAAGCATAGTTTTAATTCACTCATTATTTCTTTTTTGTGACCAAAATTCTAAAGTGATAAAATTAGTTACACTAATATAAATAAGTAAAGTAATAAAAAAGAAAAAAATAGGTAAATTTAGTTGTGCACATTTACCTTTACAATAAATAGATTGCAGAAACTCACACACACACATTTACTCACAATAGTGATATACCTATATTTAATAGCTAACAAAATATCAAATTTAGTAAAATAAATTTCAATTTAATTTAAATTTGAAAGACATTTTTTCAATACTACCTAATAACCTAATTTGAAAAATAAGATTTACATTTTCAAACTGCCTTTAATTTAAAGTTGCCGCCATTATAAACTATATGATACTGAATAAAAAACAAATTGTATAAGGTTACGGGGCGAGTAAAATTTAATAATGTACGACCGGTTTCGGAAACAATGTTTCCATCATCAGGTACAAAATAATACTGACTAAATAAAATAAAATATAAATTAGTGTAACATTCTTTTAAGGGGTGGGAGTAGTGGAGGGTGGGAGGGGTGAGGAAGGGAACAGAGCGCTGGGATTGTTGGTGACAGATTTATTATTATTTCTAGGAAACAAGGTCAGGAGAGGAGATGGATTAGGTTTCAGAAAGTTATTTAGCAAGGAATTGACAGTACTTGAATTTTTATTAATTTCTATGGTCTCGAGAGCTGTTAAAGTCGGTCTGTATGTGTTTGTATGAAGAAGTTTGATTGTATGTTTATTAAAAGTATGTCCTGATTCTATAATGTGGTTGGCAAACTCGGAGAAGTTATTATTAGATAGACAACGCCTGTGTTCGTCCATTCTAATTTTTAAACTTCTACAAGTCTGCCCAATGTATACTCGACTGCAGTCGCCACACCGAACTTCGTATACTCCACATTTTTGTAAAATGTCCATTTTCGATTTAGAGTTACAAAGTAAGCTTCCCAATTTATTATTGGTGTAAAACGCAGGTCTGATAGAGTCGGGTAGAATCTTGGAGATTTTGGAAGAAATTTCACCCAAGAATAGTACTTTCCTCCAAGGTCGGTCTAGGTCCTCTCGAGTGTTGTAAGAGTGGTAAATGTGTTGTCTGTATAGTGTTGTTTTGTTTATTTTGTTGAGTAATTTGTCTATTATTTTGATGTCATATCCGTTATTGAAAGCAATTTGTCTAATAGTGTCAAGTTCGGTTCTATGGTCAGCATCTGTTAGTGGAGTCCTGATAAGTCTCTCAAGCATGGAGTGGAAACTTGATAGCTTGTGTGAAATTGGGTGCGTGGAAGAAGAATGAATAATGGTGTCGGTGTGTGTGGGTTTTCTATAAATTGAATATGCAATCTTGTTTTCACTTATTTTAAGAGAATAGTCAAGGAAATTAAGAGTATTATCAGGGTTAGATTCTAATGTAAAATTTATGTTAGGATGTAATTTATTGATAAATTCTAAGAGTGAACTAAGTTGTCGGTTGGTTCCCTTAAATAAGCAAAAAATGTCATCTACGTATCTAATCCATTTAACAATATTATTTTTAAGATTGAAATGATCAGAAGAAAACATGGTTTCTTCAAGATTGTTGAGGAATAATTCAGCTATGATGGGGCTAAGCGGGGAGCCCATGGGTAGACCGGTAGATTGACTGTAGTAATTGTTATTAAATTCAAAATAATTTTGTTCAACACATGTATTAAACATTCTAATCATTTCATCTTTTACACTGTCATCTAAAGTTGATTTATTTAATAGTTCAGTGAAAATTATTCTACTGTCGTCAATAGGGACGTTGGTAAATAAATTTGTAATATCAAAAGAAACCAGTTTACTGTTAAATGGCACTATGAAATTATTTAATAGGTTGACGAGATCATGGCTATTCTTAATACTGTATTTAGGATGAAAAATGTCGAATTCTAAAATTAAGTCATTAAGTTTTTTACATAACTTATAAGATGGGGCTGGATAGTATGAAACCACTGGGCGGATAGGTACATGGGGTTTGTGGATTTTAGGAAGGCCGTATAGTTTGGGGGCTTGGGGGTTGGATTGGCAGAGGTACTTATTACATAATATGGGGCATTTCTTGATTGTTTGAACTATTTTGCCATGAAAACGTGATGTGGGGTCTGATTTGAGAACACTAAAATTATTGTCTGTAAGAAATTGATTGACTTTGTCCTTATAATCTACTTCACTGAGGATCACCACACTATTTCCTTTATCCGCTTTTGTGATGATGAGGTTGTTTATTCGGAGAGACGATTGTATTTCCCTCGCCAGTTTAAGCTCCTGCCTACCGGTCCTGTATACAATTTGTTTTTTATTTTTAATTTTAATTTTAAAAAAATGAAAGGTTACAAAGTGAATGCCTCATCAATTAATGATATTATATGATACTGATTCACTTTGGATTCAATATATTCGGTACAACAGAAGAAAACCGTTTTTTGGTGATTCTGAAAAAAAACATTATTTTGACTTAATGCAGTGTTGTTCTGGGTGTGCGATTTCATATCTATGTGTATTTGTTTTGAATGTTTTTAATTTTTGAATAATGGTTAAATACCTACCTATTTTACATACTATTTTATATACCTATATAAAGGTTTGAAAATGCTTGGTTTTGTGTTCAGCATTACTAAGGATTTTCGTGACACCACCACAATAAAATTATTATACACTTCACTAGTCCGTAGTTGTCTGGAATACTGCTCACCCGTCTGCTCTCCTCATTATACGGTTCATATAGATAATATTGAAAAAGTTCTCATTAAATTCTTGAAAATTATAAATTACAAACTTAAAATTCCTATTTCTAATTTTGATCCCATCCTTTTGAACTCTTTTCCTAAATTAAATAATTTACTGGAAAGACGCAAAATCATTGACTTATTGACCCTTTTTAAAATAAAAAATGGACTTATAGATTGTCCGTCGTTGCTGGCGCGAGTTAATTTTTTTTAATCCCTCGTCAAGGATCACCACACATTATTCCTTATCGCCCTGTAGCTTCCAATACAAATGCACAATATAATAGCTGCATGAATCGCCTGCAACGTAGTGGTAATACCTGTACACTAGACTTTGACCCACCCAACAATAACTTTGATAGGTATAGAGCTGGTCTGTTGAGGTACTTTTTGGATGAATAATGTTTTTATTTCTGTTGCTTGTATATTTATTTTGATTTTTGATTTATATTTTTTCTTTATATAGTAACTTTGATTTTTATTCTTATTTTTATATAGTTTTTGTTATTTTGTTTGTTTTGTTTCATTTTACTTTCATATATAGGTATTTATAAGTCTTTTTTCAATCTATTTTTAATTGTGTTTGTATACTCAGCTACTTACTTCTAATTTCTGCTTACTATTTATACATTCATAAACTGTCTTTTCTCTTGTTTTTATAATCTCATCTCTCTTTTTTTTTAAGTATTATGTAATCATTATTTTGTTTTATGTTACTTTTTTATCCCTGATGGTTTTCAATTGTAGTTCTGATATATTAGTTGTTTCATTTTATACTTTTTACTTGCTCTGGTATTTATAACACTATTTTTAGTATGTATTGTAAAAGGCACGTGTCGTGAATTTATAAATAAATAAATAAATATACCTATTTTAATTTTGCGAATTTCTAATGTACCCACTGACAAGTATTATAATTTTTTATCACCTGTTGATGACTACTGTGTAGTCGAAAACGTAAGTGTTCTTTAAAAGAATAATAATAAAAAGTGAAAATAAAAACAGATTTGTAATAACTAAATATCATATTTTGTTTTTTGTTTTCGAGTTATAAAATATATTGTAAAAAATATCATTTCCCCCCCCCCCCCCCCTCCCTCCTGAACGAGAAGGGTTGGAAATATACAAATTTGTAGTACGTTTATTTTTTTATTATTAGTAATGCATGTAGAACCCTATTTTTTTACTTAATTTCCATAGCTCATACAACTTACTTAATGAAAAAAAAAAAAAAAATTACAGCATTCAAAATGCTCCAGGTTTGAAAAAAAAAAATTATCCAAAAAGCAGGAAATTTCTATGAAGCATAACTTCTTACTAGCTTCTGCCTGGAAGTGGATGAAGTTATTTTCATCATCATCCAAAACGCTCCAGGATAGGAAAAGGCAGATCTGTAAAAAAATCATGTAGGTACTCGATGCAAACTACCAGCCTGACCATGTCTCTGCCTAGTAGTCGATGAGGTAAGGTTCCATACGTCTAGGCCTTAGACTATAAGTTGCAAAGATATGTTACATTGGAGACTCTTACCATCCTTCCCTGAGACAGGGGTGACATTGGCAAAGTGAACCATTTTTACAGCATGGGTGGTCAGCCGCATAATGGATATTGGCACAAAAAATCAGGACGTTTTTGAAAAATAAAACTCACACAGATTCACTCCACTCTTATGTATATTCTACAGTAGGTACCTATTTGTTATTGTTTTCCAAAAAGTATTCCATACATGTTGGAAAACACGGTTTGTGAGTTCTCATCCCCAAGCTGTCAAGCTAAGGATGAGCAAATGTGAAAAAAATATAGATATAAATCGAATCGATAGACACTATCGAAATTTATCTAAGAAAAAATATCGATATATCGATATTGCTTCCTCATAATTTACAACCTCTTAAAATTTCGAAATTTTTGGAGAAAAAGAATCTGTCGAGGGGGGGGGAGTAGAAACGAGTTTCCAAAAAAAATATCGGTCGCTGGCGGGCAACGTCTCAAAATTTCGAAATTTTTTGGGAAAAAAATCTGTCAACGGGGGTTAGGGAACGCGAGTGGGTGGAAACATATTTCTAATATCGATAAAAATATCGATATTTTTCAAAAAATATATCGGTACTTTTGATATATCGATATATATCGCTCATCCCTATCAGTCAGGCTATCTTGACAGGAGTGTTTTTTCGTGGTTGTATCCCAGGAATATTAATCGTTGATTGTCTGTTTTATGTTTTGTAAAAGTGATTAAAATGGACGCAGTTGTGAAACTTGAGAAGGAGCTGGTCTCGGAGGTTATGGATGCACAACTATTGCACTCGTGTGAACAAATCGACATTGAAGAGAGCGACGTGAAGCAAGAAAGACTGGCTCGTGAGGAGGAATGGGAAGCTGAGGACTCAGTAATGGGAAATATAAAGAATGAGGACGCGGCCCCTCCACCTTGTGGCTTATTGAAGGAATCCTGCGAAGTTGTGGACAGAATCGACATCGCGCGGTATTCAGATGATCCAGCCAGGTTGGAACATGTGTGCCATGCCTGCAGCTACAAGGCCAATCAAAAGAAACTCTTGAGGATCCATCAGTTGTTCAGTTGCTGCGAGCTGGAGCACACTGGGACAAGCAAGAGCCACCATCACAGACACACAACCTCAGAGAGCGGGCCATCCACCTCAACAGAGCAACAGGGAACAAGCACTCACGTTAGAGGTGAACAAGGCAATGTGAAGAGCAAACTCAAAAAGTTGTCAATTGCTAAAAGCATACACTATTTTTGCGATGATTGTAATTTCAAATCAGTGTGGGAATCTAGTTTTCAAAAACACAAACTGATGCACTCTGGACAAACACCATTTGCTTGTAATAAATGTGATTATAAGACTTTACAGAAAGGTAATTTGAAATCACATAAACGAACACACTCTGGACATAAACTATTTGCTTGTGATCACTGTGATTACAAAGCCGCACAGTCAAGTACTTTGAAACAACATAAACTAACACACTTTGATCGTAAACCATTTGCTTGTGATCAGTGTGATTATAAAGCTTCACAGTCAGGATATTTGAAAGCACATAAACTGACACACACTGGACATAAACAATTTGCTTGTGATCAGTGTGATTATAGAGCTACACTGTCAGGTAGTTTGAAAAAACATAAACGAACACACTCTGCACATAAACCATTTGCTTGTGATCAATGTGATTATAGAGCTTATTGGTCACACAGTTTGAAAGTACACAAACTAACACACTCTGGACATAAACGATTTGCTTGTGATCAGTGTGATTATAAAGCTTCACAGTCAGGACATTTGAAAGCACATAAACTGACACACACTGGACATAAACAATTTGCTTGTGATCAGTGTGATTATAGAGCTACACTGTCAGATAGTTTGAAAAAACACAAACTAACACACTCTGGCCGTAAACCATTTGCTTGTGATCAATGTGATTATAAGTCTGCACAGAAAGGTTATTTAAAAAAACATAAACTGACACACACTGGACATAAACAATTTGCTTGTGATCAGTGTGATTATAGAGCTGCACAGTCAGGTACTTTGAAAATACATAAACTAACACACTCTGGCCGTAAACCATTTGCTTGTGATCGATGTGATTACAAAGCTGCACTGTCAGGTACTTTGAAAATACATAAACTAACACACTTTGGCCGTAAACCATTTGCTTGTAATCAGTGTGATTATAAAAATGCAAATGCAAATACTTTGAAAACGCATAAACTAACACACTCTGGACATAAACCATTTGCTTGTGATCAATGTGATTATAAGTCTGCACAGTCAGGTAATTTGAAAAAACATAAACTAACACACTCTGGACATAAACCGTTTGCTTGTGATCGATGTGATTACAAAGCTGCACAGTCAAGTACTTTGAAAATACATAAACTAACACACTCTGGCCGTAAACCATTTGCTTGTAATCAGTGTGATTATAAAACTACAAATGCAAATGAAAATACTTTGAAAAAGCATATACTAACACACTCTGGACATAAACCATTTGCTTGTGATCGATGTGATTATAAGTCTGCACAGAAAGTTAATTTGAAAAAGCATAAACTAACACACTCTGGACATAAACGATTTGCTTGTAATCAGTGTGATTATAAAGCTTCACGGTCAGGACATTTGACAGCACATAAACTGACACACACTGGACATAAACGATTTGCTTGTGATCAGTGTAATTATAGAGCTACACTGTCAGTTACTTTGAAAAATCATAAACTAACACACTCTGGACATAAACCATTTGCTTGTGATCAGTGTGATTTTAGAACTAAATGGTCACGTAGTTTGGAAACACATACACTGTCAAAACACATGTCAGGTAGCTGGAGGCCCAGCTTACTTGTTAATTGTTATGAAGTGGAAGAAGACGTCCCGGCTGTAATAGAGGAGCCATGGGAAACTCAGTAGGAGAGAAAGTGATGCAACATTATAGCAATATTTCAGGAAGTCCGGTCGATTGCTCCGTTGCTCAAAGCTCGGGTTCGAATCCCACCGAAGGTGTGAAAAATGATTTCCCGTTTCGGTGTTTATTTCAAACCCCAAAATAAAATACAGACAAGGTATACTCAGCCTTCACAAAAAATGAGTAACAGCCCTCTCGGGAGCTGGAAAACCACCACTTCAACTGAAGTTGTTGGCGTAAGGCCGGCTCCCTTACCTGTTAAAATAAAAAGGTTAAACTCACCACATGCGACTCCTTCAGGGATAACGCGGTAAGAAGTTACACTATATGTGTAGCTTAGTTTCATTTTTTTTAATTGCGTTTGAGCAAACAGGCGGGCGAGTGTACTTGTTTGAAAGAGACGCACATCTGCTTGCTTGTATTTGTGAGGGAAAGAGACGCACATCTGCTTGCTTGTATTTGTGAGGGAAAGAGACGCACATCTGCTTGCTTGTATTTGTGAGGGAAAGAGACGCACATCTGCTTGCTTGTATTTGTGAGGGAAAGAGACGCACATCTGCTTGCTTGTATTTGTGAGGGAAAGAGACGCACATCTGCTTGCTTGTATTTGTGAGGGAACGGACCAACACACCAAAACCTGTTAGGCGTCTTGCTGTCCGCCCAACAAACCAAGACGCCGCCGGAGATCTTGATTGTACATCAAGTTTAAAGAGTTGACAAGTGAAACTTGTAAAGAATTATTACTTAAAAATAAACCGCTGCAAAGATGAGTGGTTATATTATCCCAAATTCTCAATCAAGACCCGAAAACAAGGCTGAAAACATTTCGTTCCACAAGTCAGTTTGTCTCAAAAAGTGTTTTAATATAGTTGACATAGTGTGTTCTGTTTTTAGACATAGTTTATAGTTTACTTTGTAATGCATGCAAATTCATTCAATTTTCAAAAATAATCACTTGAAAGTATCGCTTAAATACCAAGTTTTTCCAAAATATACATTTGTATTATCCTCCCATGACCAGGGCCGCACTCAAGAAGCAAGTAACAAGTGCAAGTGGCTTAAGGGTGTATGATTTCATTTTAATATGAATTTATTTGCCCGTCACGACCACCTATTATCCAGTAGCCGCGAAAATGCATCAAATCCCGCGTTTAGCTTTGAGAGTTCGTCGGTAGGAGATCGTATTGTATCTGAATCATTTTGTGTTTTTATTAGCAATAAAATAACATGAAAGCGAAAGCGAAGCGAAGTTATACATTAATTACAAACAAGCATTTATTTAATTTTATTTACATACAAATACAAAAAAAGGCATTCATTTTATTTGTAAACAAATTTACAACAATTCACTTTCGTTCGTGTTAACAGATATATCCAAGTATATAAGTAAATAATTATTCACCCTGTACCGATTACTCAAAAATGCATAGAAACTGGCATACGGTCTCTAGAGAGCGTTTTACATTTCACAGAATTGGAATAAAACGCTACAGTTCAGTTTACACTATAGTCACACAGAAGCACACACGTGTGTGCCCTGTATTTTTTACATTGCATATTTTATCAAAGTGTAGACTCCAGTGGTTGCAGACCTATACAAGTGTATTAAAATAAAATATGAAAAAAAAATATATATTTCATTTTCATTGTTTATCTTGACTTATAGGTTGGTATGAGGCTCACCACCCAAACTTTAAAAAATGGTTTACTTTACCAATGTCACCCCTGTTTCAGGGAAGATCAGTAAAAGTTGCAGGGCTTTTGTTTATTTGTGGATTTGATTTTAATATGTAAATGCGCATGCACGATTTGTAAATGCGAACTTACAAGTGTATTTTTGTGAGCATGCACTTAATATGAACCTTAAATGTTAACATAGTTTTGCCACTTAGATGATAGATTATACATTGTGATTATGTCCCAATGACTCAGTTGATAGAGTGCTTGCATTCCATGCCGAGAGCTGAGGTTCGTATCCCACGGAGGATGTCAGAAATGATTTCCCGTGTCGGTGTTTATTTCAACTCAATAATAAAATACCGGCAAGGTTTCTCAACCTTAACAATAAATGAGAACCAGCCCCCTCGGGAGCTGGGACACCCCCGCTTCAACTGAAATGGTTGGCGTAAGGCCGGCTTCCTTACCTATAAAAATACAACTTTCATTTTTCTTTTCATCTTCGTCTCCTAAATGTTATTAATTTTTAAAGTTAAAAAAAGGTTTCATATTACTGCGTAGCCAGGGAATGTTTGTTGAGGCCGTGACTGCGTATGTGTTCAGTAAATATGCCAATGTGTGTGTGCTCATGGACTTCACCCTGTGCGAAGGAAGACAACGCATCCAAGTGCTATATATGCCTGTATAGTATACTTTTTTATACCATTGGATGTGTACATTGAAATAGCAACATGAAGTTTTTTTTCTAATAATTCAACTAAGTGATGGAATATATTCTAAGCATAAAAGCAGCACAAAAGATATACCATTTATATTTTCAAATTTGCTCTTCGCTGGGTTGAAAAATTCATAAAACTTTTACCAATGACCGGTCACGAAATGTCCATCCGGCCTTACAGCAACTGGGTCTTGCTTGAGAATTGGCGCTTTATAGCGACGACGATCAAGCTCGTAAAAAGGTCGATAGCTCAATTTGTAGAATGCTTGCATTCCATGCCGAGAGCAAGGGTTCGATCTCAAAGTTTGACTCAGCCTTCACAAGAAATGAGAACCAGCCCTTCACGGGAGCTGGGAAACCCCCACTTCAACTAAAAGTGGTTGGTGTGAGGACGGCCCACTTACCTGTAAAAAAAAATAGGTCCCGAAGCGCCACATGCGACTCCTTCGGGGATAACGCAGGCAAGAAGTTACACTACATGTGTAGCTTAGTTGCGTTTTTATATAATTACCCACTGATATAATATAAGGGTGTCAGAAATGATTTCCGGTTCGGTGTTTATTTCTAACCCAAAATAAAATACCAGGAAGGTGTACTCAGCCTTCACAAGAAATAAGTACCAGTCCCCACGGGAGCTGGTATGCCTTAGCATCAACGAAGTGGTTGGCGTAAGGCCGGCCCTCTTACCTATAAAATAAATAGGTTCCCTCGCCACATGCGAAGCCCTTCGGGGATAACGCGGCAAGAAATTATTATTTACTTAGCCACACATACTCATGACATTTTTGTTAGATTTCGACGGAACTTAGTTGTCTTGCACCAATCGAAATCTTGACTTTTGGATTACGAGTCCGTGAAAATCCGTGAAAACCTAAAATTAAACATATATACCCATATATATATATATACATATGAGGATAATTTATTTATTTAATTTTTTACATGACCAAAGAGCGCCGTTTTTGTGTGTTTCACACCTCAAGGGCCCTCCTAATCATGAATTAGATATTTTAAAAAGGTGCCGTTTCAGTGCTCCCTTAAAAATGCCAACAGATTCCGAAACCCTCACTCCGGGTGGCAGTCTGTTCTACTCCATCGGCCCCGAAAACCGGAAAGCGCGATCCTCAAAATTAGTGCGTATTTGACGGCGAGGCTGCATCAATCTGACAGCTTGACACCCCGCTGACCTAAGTGTCCGCCCCCTCACACTCACTTCAACGGGGGAAAATATGTCTGCCAGATATGATGGAGCCAAACCATTTAGGGCTTTTAATACCATCAAACACACACGGAACCCTCTCAGGGAAACGAAGCCAATGTAGTTCTTTCAACAGCGAAGTGATGTGAGAGAATTTGGACATCCCGAAGATCAGTCTTGCGGCCGCATTCAAAACAGACTGAAATCTGTTCAGTTCAGCGTTAACCACTAGACTAAATTACAGGCCTGAAAATTTCAAATTGCTCTACGCTAGGTTCAAAAAATGATTTCAATTCAACAAAAAAGGCCAGCCAGCAGAAGTCTTTCCAGCTAAATCATTGAGCTAAATGAATTTCACTTTGAAATTCAAACAAACTTTCATATTATTCATGTAATGGAAAAAAACTTATCAGAATACTATAAAGTCGTGTGCAGCTCTCCGTACAATTCATTTAATCTGATTGAATGATCTTTTGCTGTTTTTCGCCATTTCGTTAAACTTTGCAAACTGTTTTTATGTACGTACGTATTATACTACCATAGCGTTTATGTATATACTCTTACACACACAATATAAGAGAGGGCTGACTCGAGCATCTTCGGCAATATACGATGATACACGAGTGTACCCGAAGTATGAAATGTAGCAAATACAGCGCAACCAAAAAATGTATGGAATCTTAAACAGCAACTCTAGATGGCGTTTTGATTTCCATGCATTTTTGAGAAACCAGTTGGTCCAGTTGTAACGTAAACGATTGTACTCTTTTGCATTATATAAATCTTGCTTCCATAAAACTAAGGAGATATAATATTTTTCTCCGCAGTTCATCTACCGGCCGCAGGTGACGCTAGCGACCGGGTCATTTTTTGTATGGAAATCTTTATTTTTCCAGGATAAATTGAAATCGGGGGAGAAAAAATAAAACAAGTATGGCATTACAAACATAAAAAATATCACTTCAAATCCTAAAAGGAAAATAAACCATTAAAAGACGAATGTAGCTACAATATCGTATGCAAAATTTGGGTACTTTTTAAATAATCATAAAAAATCAATGAAAAGTAAAAAAAAACAACTAACAAGTAGAAAAAATAAAGCTAATCAAAATTAATGTTTTGAAATAAAAAAAAGTTAGGATTTATTCATAAGAACAGTGGAAATCTCCATTTAAGGTATCTCCGTAAATAAAATTATTTTGAATTGGTTTTTTATGGAAAAAAAAACCTAATTTTATGTGTTAATTTAATCTGGAAAAAAAATGCTACCTTACAATTAAAAATATGGGCTATTTTGGTCATCAAAGTTGGGCGCGCTGACCTCTCAATCACCCTTAAGAGTGTCGAGATAAAGACTACAGGCAAGTAGCCTGAAATAGATGTTTTCATTGTCAGAAAATACGGTATAAGTAATAAATGACGTAGAATATTTTGTGTTCCATAAGAAATAATCAAGGTTATTAACAAAAAAAATATTAATCGAAAACTAGTCGATAAAACTTAAATTCCGAATTCTAAAATGTTTGGACCTCATTAGCGTTATTGAAACTAAATTTTATCTCTTTTCTATATATATTTTTTTTCCTTTTTTTTTTGTTGTTGATATTATTAGATAGTTTCTTGACTTATAGGTTGGTATGAGGCTGACCACCCATACTGTAAAAAATGGTTGAATTTGTCAATGTCACTCCTGTTTCAGGGAAGGTCGGCAAGAGTTGCAGGGCTTATGTTCATTTGAGATTGGGTTTTCATATTATAGGTCCACATGCGGCGTGTGTGAGCGCTAAATTATGCGTGTCTGCCAGTGGGAATTCATTTAAAATGAATCTCAAATGATACATATCTTTGCAACTTAGATTTAGATTAGATAGTAATTAAAATTTTCAACTTCTACTTTAACTTTTATCCCTGTATACCCACGCACAGACTATGCCCATCTGGGTTTCTTTTTTAAATTTTGTTGAAATGTATATTTAAATGTATTTTTGATGAGAAATATTAATAATAAAAAAATTTGAATGTTAAAATGTAAATTGTTGTGTATGTCTCTTTACTTAGAGGTTGGTATGTGGCTGATTACACATACTGTAGAAAATGGTTCATTTTGCCAATGCCACCCCTGTTTCAGGGAAGGGCGGCAAGAGTTGCAGGACATATCGCACGTTTAATAATAAAGAGCAATAACTCAAAAAACATGAATGTTGGGAAAACGCGTTTGAAGTTCAGACACCCAGTACAACTTGTATGGGATGAAAAAGGCGGCCGATGTTTTATCTCGGTTATATTCGTCCAAATTGAACGGCTGTCGCATTCTACCTATTCTTCTCGCATTGTTCTTGCGTTTTATTACAAAATCTCGATTTTCCCAATTTTGGAGTTATTTCTCTTTATTATTAAACGTGCGAATTATGTTCCATTGAGATTGAGTTTTTATATTGTAAGTCCACATGCGGCATGTCTAAGAGCAAACTTATTCGTGTCTACTTGTGGAAATGCATTTAGTATGAATCCTTAATGTTACGCATATTTGCAACTTAGATTGCAGATTCTAGGTGGCATGTGGCGAGTGGAACCTATTTTGTTTCACGGGTAAGGGGGCCGGCCTTTATGCCAACTTCCTAAGGTGGAACACAATTGGCGCTGATTTTGTAGGATTTGGAGATAGGTGCCATGTTCTAAAGTATTTAGACAGAATTGATTATATTAAAACCTTTTTTTAAATTTTAAGATTGAAAAATGTACTTTGTCATGTACTTGTATGTTCCTTGACTTATAGGTTGGTATGCGGCTGACCACCCATACTGTAAAAAATGGTTCACTTTGCCAATGTCACCCCTGTTTCAGGGAAGGACGGCAAGAGTTACAGAGCTTATGTTTATTTCAGATTGGGTTTTTATAATGAAGGTCCACATGCGGCATGTGTTAGCGCGAAATTATACATGTCTGCTTGTGGGAATGCATTTAATATAAATCTTAAATGATATATATCCTTGCAGCTTAGATTAGATATGTAAGATTAGAAAACCTAATTATTTCAAAATTCAAATGGGTAAAAACATAGTTTTAATTCTCATTTTCTCTTTTATGACCAAAATTCTAAAGTGATAAAATTAGTTACACTAATATAAATAAGTAAAGTAATAAAAAAGAAAAAAATAGGTAAATTTAGTTGTGCACATTTACCTTTACAATAAATAGATTGCAGAAACTCACACACACACATTTACTCACAATAGTGATATATATTTAATAGCTAACAAAATACTAAATTTAGTAAAATAAATTTCAATTTAATTTAAATTTGAATGACATTTTTGCAATACTACCTAATAACCTAATTTTAAAACTAAGATTTATATTGTTACGAAATTAGGGTTCAATTGTCTTCAAATTAAAAATACACAGGTCTTCTTCAATAGTTATTTATTTTACACAGTTACAAAATTTATTTTCACACTACTTTCTCGATTATTCCACTTGGTTTTGGTTCACTGATCAGATGACTTCGATGTGTTTGTAAGTCTCTATGATACTGGCCGCTCTGCAGGCCATTTGCACCCTTTATACTCTTTAGAGCAGTATAATCTAGACCTATAGTTGCTAGAAGGTTCCAGAGTAATTATTACTTCTCGATGTTTCACGTACTACCTAGACACAACCAAAATCCTACCTACCAATGCAATACAGTATTCCTATAATTATAACAAATACCTACTTAGCCTAGAGAATTCTACACTTATACATAATTATCGATCTTACCTACCAATACTTTTGAGGATTCTTATAACTATAACTATCCATACTTATTTCAATATTTATATTTACATAACACTATAACTACCCATACTTATTTCAATATTTATATTTACATAACACTACCCCCCACCTAGACTGTTTCGTCCCGGAACAGTCTTGACTCTGTGTAGGTAGGGGCATGCTGATCCACGTCGACACCCTGTGGTCAGGAAGAAGTGGCAGTCCACGGATTTCTCCCCACTGGCTCTCGGCTGCGCTTGCTCGCAGCACACCATGACACTGATGCCGACTCCCGAGAACACTGCTTCAATCATACTCCGGATTATCCGCCAGTCTCGATTAGCGCGGCCGCCACCCATCTTCGGTATTGCCAGACGCGCCTGCTGATCCTCCAACATGTAGTCACGCAGCTCAACAAGGCCGTCCCACAATGCCTTGTAGTCCTCTTCCAGGTTGCTGGAATCCGGGACAACCAGGCAGTATGCTTGTTGACGCCCCTTCGGTAGTCTCAGAGCTCTTCCTTGCGGGCTGCTCGAGGGTTGCGGTTCTCCGAATTTGTATCGGAAGACCCGTGCAATTCCTCTAGACATATCTAGATCTTCCGGTACACTGCATGCCAGTGTGTGGTCCCTAGTGACCTCAAATAAGTCCTTGTGGACTTCTGTGGTCACTCCATGGCGAAACTTCTGCCCTGCCTTCGCGTTCTCCCAAAACGTCTCAAAGGCTGGTGATCTTTCGGATGCGACGCACTGTCGTACTTTTTGGGCTGGTTGGTCATCATTATCGCCTAGGTATGGTGAGAGGCGATTGTAGTGCACGACCCTTGGTTTTCCGTTTGGTCTCTTTTTTATGCGGTAGACCACATCGTTGATGCGCTCCAAGATCTCGTACGGCCCGTCCCAGGAACGCTGAAGTTTCGGACAGTATCCTTGGCGCCTCTTGGGGTCAAAAAGCCACACCCAGTCACCAGCTTTGTACCCCATGCTGTCAGCTCTGGTGTCATAGCGCTCCTTCATTTGATCGCTGGCTTCCCCGATGTTCATGCGGACCTGATCATGGATGTCATCCAGCCTCCTGCGAAGGTCTGTCACATAGTCTTCTCCGGCTAGGTCTTCACCTGGTTTGCAGCCAAATTTGAGATCACAAGGAAGTCGCATTTCTCGCCCAAACAGTATGCTGCTGGGAGTCTTCTTCGTCGTTTCCTGAACAGCCGACCGGTAAGCCAATAAGAACAAAGGCAGATGTCGGTCCCAGTCCCGCTGATGGCTGGACACTACTTTGGCTAAGTACCTCCCCACGGTACGGTTCATCCTTTCCACCATTCCATCAGACTGTGGATGTAGCGCAGTGGTCCTGGTCTTGTAGATCCCTAGCCGCTCACACATTTGCTGGAAGATAGCAGCTTCAAAGTTCCTTCCCTGATCAGAATGTAATTCCAGGGGTACGCCAAACCTGCTGATAAATTCGGTAACTAGAACTTCAGTCACGGTTACGGCCTCTTGGTTAGGGATTGAGTAAGCTTCCACCCACTTGCTGAAGTAATCCATCACCACCATGATGTACTTGTTACCCTTCTCAGTTGTAGGAAATGGGCCAGCTATGTCGATGGCAATTCTTTCAAAGGGGCTGCCAACATTGTACTGACGCATTGGTGCTCGCCTTTTCCTTTGCGGTCCATTGGCCGTTGCACAGGTTACACATTTTCGACACCAATCTTTGACGTCTTCGCTGCAGTTGATCCAGTAAAATCGCTCTTTCACTTTCTCCAGCGTCTTCTTAACGCCTAGATGTCCTCCAGAAGTTCCTCCATGCAGCAGTCCAAGGATTTCCGGTACTCGGCTCCTCGGAACGAGGGTTTGCTTTCTTCTAAGTGTGCCGTCTTCCTTCTCGATCTTTCGTTTCAGAAACCCTCCTTCTATCACTATGGATCCCCATTGAGCCCAATAAGCCTTGACAGTTGGTGATAAGGGGGCGAGTTTTTCCCAGGTTGGCCTTTCTCCTTCTCGCGCCCATTCCATCACATACTTCAAGTCCGGATCATTCAGTTGGTCTTGCGCCAATTTTTCATCTTGCCAGTCCTCATCTTCGGTGGTCGTCCTTTGGACAATTGCTACCTTGTCCTCCATCTTGCTGCAATGTTTGCAGTCACTGGCGCATGGTCGTCTGGATAATGCATCCGCATTTCGATGAAGCGTGCCAGGTCTATGTTCGGAGTCATAATCATACTCCTGGAGCCTTTCAATCCATCTAGCCACTTGCCCTTCTGGGTTTTTGAATTTCAGAAGCCAAACCAGTGCAGCATGATCAGTCCGTAGTGTGAATTTTCTCCCGTACAAGTATTTGCGGAAGTGTTCCACTGATTTTATCACGGCAAGAAGCTCTCGTCTGGTCACGCAATAATTTCGTTCTGGCTTGGAAAGCACTTTACTGAAGTAACCCAGAACAGTCTCATGCCCATCCTGTATTTGGGAAAGGACGCCTCCTATCCCCACATTACTAGCGTCGGTATCCAGGATGAACTTTCCATCTTTTCGTGGGTAGCTCAAGATGGGGGCACTTGTTAATCTTCCCTTAAGCTCTTCAAATGCTTGTGCGCAGGAATCACTCCAATAGAAGCGAGTGTTTTCTTCCGTAAGCTTGGTGAGCGGTTTTGCAATGTCCGCAAATCTTGGCACAAACCTCCTGTAATAAGTGCACAGCCCCAGGAAACTCCTAGTTTCATGTTTGTCCTTCAGCACGGGCCAGTCTCTTACTGCCTTGATTTTGGCAGGGTCAACTTCAACTCCACGTTGAGAAACTATGTGTCCCAGGTAATTTACTTGTTTCTTGAACAGGTTACACTTTTTCGGGTTGAGCTTCAGTCCAGCGTCTTGTAGTCGCCCGAAAACTTGCTCCAGATTTCTCAACTGATGGTTGAAGTCCTTTCCCAGGATGATTATGTCATCCAAGTATACCAGGCAGGTTTCCCATGATAGTCCTCGCAGCACATTCTCCATCAGCCTTTCAAACGTGGCGGGGGCATTGCATAAGCCAAATGGCATCACGGTGAACTGCCAAAGTCCAGATCCAGTCGAGAATGCAGTTTTCTCCTTATCTTTGGCATCCAATTCAACTTGCCAGTAGCCACTTTTCAGGTCCAATGTGGAAAAAAATGGTGCATCCTGCCAATGTGTCCAAGGTGTCGTCAATCCTTGGCAGAGGGTAACTATCCTTTTTCGTAACATCGTTGAGCAGTCTGTAGTCCACACAAAATCTCGTGGTACCATCCTTCTTTTTCACCAGTACCACCGGGGATGTCCAAGGGCTACTTGATGGTTCTATGATCCCATCCTTGCTCATGTCTTTGATGATCTTGTCAGCTTCTTCCCGCTTTGCAAAGGGTAGTCTTCTTGGAGCCTGTTTTATTGGTCTCGCTTCTCCGGTGTCTATGCTATGTCGCACTACCTTGGTTCTTCCCAGACGGCCATTAGAGTCCTCGAAAATGTTCTGGTAGCGGCAGATCAAACTCTTCACTCTCCGTTTGTTTTCCTCGGTTAGACCTTGGGAAGCGTCGTGGACCAGGGCTTCCAATTGTGTTGACAATTTGTTTCCTTCGCATGACATGTTTGTCATCTGTTGCACAATGTAAGTTATCCTCTCACATCTGCCCAAAACAAAACCTTCATTCATTTTAACTGGGTAGCTGTTCACATTCATGATCTTGACAGGAATGGTCTCCTTTGCGCGAATCACTGTTCTTGCCACCATGACTCCTTTGTTAACATTGTCCATGTTCTCCGGTTCTATCATACAGATTTGGTCATTTGTACTACTGGAATCCAGGCGGGCACTCACTATCATCTCGGATCGCCCCTTCACTTCGGTATTCTTGGCTAGGATAACACGTGCAGCCAGTTCTTTCCGTCTTTGCAGGATGACTTCTTCATTTCCAATTTTAATGGACCCTTTCTTTAAATTTAAACTGCACCCAAATCTGTCCAGTATGTCCATTCCCAATATAACGTCTTCTTCAATGTTGGCCACCAACGTCCGATGATCAAAAGTGGTGCTGCCAATTTGGAAGGTGGCAATCGTCTCCCCATACACCTGTGCTGACTCTCCCGTGGCGGTGTGCAGAGACCACTTTGTTGGTGCAATCTGCTTACCTCGTGCCACTATGTCGCGTCTCAGAATTGTCCTGGTTGCTCCCGTGTCCACCAGTAGTTCACGAGTTACTCCATCTATTATGCCATTGATAAAAATGCTGCTGGCTTTTCCTCTCACGGTTGCGACAGTAGCAGCAGATTTCAGGGCCTCTCCAGCGTGGGTCAACGGTTGCCCCTTCCCATTAACCCTTTCTAGTTTTCCGCAGCCTGTTTTCTGGGTTTCTGAGGCTTGGGACACTTGGTGCTAAGGTGGCCCAGCTGTCCGCAGTTCCAGCAGCGTGGGTCTCGTCTTCGAGGTCTCAGACGTTCCAGCACTTTTTCAATTAGCTCCTCGGTTGTAGGTAGCTTGACCTCCTCTGCCTCGACTGCACGAACCCTGGCGTGGCCCCTGATGGACTGTTTGACAGCCTCAAACTCGAGAGCTTGGCTGAGCGCCTCGTTCAAAGCCTTGGGATGGGCCAGTTTTACGGCTTGTTGCGTCTCCCATTCCCGCAATCCATTTAGGAACTTGTCCACTGCCAAGCTCTCACAGATGTCGTCGGAGGCTGTCGGGTAAGCGTCTCGTACCAGGCGGGCGATGTCCATTTCAAACTCCTGGAGGCTCTCGTTGGGCTTCTGCACCCTTGTGTTCAGCTGCGACTTGTACAGCTGCTCCAGGCACTTGTGGCCATAGCGCATATCCAAGCGCTGCTTCAGCTGCCCAAAGTCACCACGGTTGTCCAGGGGTATGGCCTGCAGAACCCTGAGAGCGTCTCCTCGGAGCGACAGGCTGAGAACCGAAGCCTTCTTCTGCTGGCTCCAGGCTCCCATCATGGCAGCCGTCTCAAAGAGGGTCAAGTATTCCTCCCACGACGTCTTCCCGTCGAAGGTTGGGAGGTTGTGCTTGGCTAGGGAAGGGTCATCATCCCCTCTTGTGATCCTGGTTGGAGTTGAGCATCCCTGGTCGGTCTCGTCGTGAAGGCCGCCTTTGGGGGAGATTCTGGTGGACTCCATCTGGCACTTGTCAGCCAGCTCGGCACGCAGACGGTCTTCCAGGTTTGACATCCGAGTCTCCATTTCCCCCTTCAGGGCCGAGAGGTTGGTTGTCATCTTCTCCTCTATTTCTCCTTTCAGGGTTGTGAGACTATCCGCTATCTCCGCCTTCAGGGTCCTGGCGTTGTCAGCCATCTCCGCCTTCAGGTCTTCCCTCAGGGTCTTGGAATTGTCAGCCATTTTCTCCTCCAGGGTCCTGGCGTTGTCAGCCATCTTCTCCTCCAGGGTCTTGGCGTTGTCAGCCATCTTCTCCTCCAGCCCGGTCAGGTCCTCCTTCAGGGTCTTGGCGTTGTCAGCCATCTTCTCCTCCAGCCCGGTCAGGTCCTCCTTCACGGTCTTGGCGTTGTCAGCCATCTCAGTCTTCAGTCCTGTCAGGTTACTGTTGATGCTGATATTTAGCTCGTCCAAGGCGCGGTCCCCTCCAGACGCCATGACAAAATATGCCGGGTCTTCGCCTGACTGTTCTAAGGCCTCCATGAGGCGTGCCTGTAAGGCCGCCTTCCCTCCTGAGGTCTCCAGGTCCCTCTCCAGAAGCTCATTTTTAAGCTCAGTGACTTTGAGGTCCTTGATGTTCACTTTGGTTGCCATTTTTTTCAAAATTTACTTCAAAACAAAAATATTTTTAAATTTATTTAATACAAGTTTTGAGTTTTATATATATAGCTGTTTTGAATACGTACTTTAGCAAAATAATAATTTATCTGATTACACTGATTGGTAGGTAGGTACTGTCTTTTAATATTTATTTTTAAATCACCAATATTTTTAACATAATAATGTCTGATAGTACATAATTATTTATTTCGTCTCAAGTCTTTCAAACACACAGGTAGGTACCTACTTAATGTACATTCACACACTTGTAAACAAAGGATAGTTATTCAAAAACTTTTTCTCGATGAATCTGGAACGTTCTTTTGTAATATTTTTCAAGATTTTTTTATTTATTTATTTTATTTTTTTAATCACACACAATAATAAAAAAACTATGGTCCAATTTGATGACTTTCTCAATGCGGTAAAATAGTCATTATGTTATGTCCAGAATTATGTTCCATATGATGTTCCAGAATTTATAAGCAACTTGCTTTTGCGTCTTTTCTTTTAACAAAAATTTATTTAAACACTTGTTTTCACAAAAGTCAGTTCACACAAAGTTCAATTTGAATAAAGTTCATTTTAACACTATTTAATTTATTTTATTTATTTTTAGACAGAAGATCTTAATTTTTCTTGACAATTCCGCACCTGACGCCAATTGTTACGAAATTAGGGTTCAATTGTCTTCAAATTAAAAATACACAGGTCTTCTTCAATAGTTATTTATTTTACACAGTTACAAAATTTATTTTCACACTACTTTCTCGATTATTCCACTTGGTTTTGGTTCACTGATCAGATGACTTCGATGTGTTTGTAAGTCTCTATGATACTGGCCGCTCTGCAGGCCATTTGCACCCTTTATACTCTTTAGAGCAGTATAATCTAGACCTATAGTTGCTAGAAGGTTCCAGAGTAATTATTACTTCTCGATGTTTCACGCACTACCTAGACACAACCAAAATCCTACCTACCAATGCAATACAGTATTCCTATAATTATAACAAATACCTACTTAGCCTAGAGAATTCTACACTTATACATAATTATCGATCTTACCTACCAATACTTTTGAGGATTCTTATAACTATAACTATCCATACTTATTTCAATATTTATATTTACATAACACTATAACTACCCATACTTATTTCAATATTTATATTTACATAACAATATTTTCAAACTGCCTTCAATTTAAATTTGCCGCCATTATAAACTATATGATACTGATTCACTTTGGATTCATTTTAAGAAAAGTTCAAGAGCTTGGCAATATCTTCGGTAAAACAGGAGAAAACCGTTTTTTGGTGATTCTGAAAAAAGCGTTATTTGACTTAATGCAGTGTTGTTCTGGGTGTGCGATTTCATATCTTTGTGTATTTGTTTTGAATGATTTTAATTTTTGAATAATGGTTAAATACCTACCTATTTTAATTTTGCTAATTTCTAATGTACCCACTGACAAGTATTATATTTTTTTATCACCTGTTGATGACTACTGTGTAGTCGAAAACGTAAGTGTTCTTTAAAAGAATAAAAATAAAAAGTGAAAATAAAAACAGATTTGTAATAACTAAGTACTTACTTAAATATCATATTTTGTTTTTTTTCGAGTTATAACATATATTGTAAAAAATATCATTTTACCCCCCTCCCTCCTGAACGAGAAGGGTTGGAAATACAAATTTGTAGTATGTTTATCTTTTTATTATTAGTAATGCATGTAGAACTCTATTTTTTTACGTAATTTCCATAGCTCATACAACTTACTTAATTTTTTTTTTTTTAAATTTCACAAAAAAATTACCGCATTCAAAATGCTCCAGGTTTGGAATTTTTTTTTATGCAAAAAGCAGGTAATTTGTATGAAGCATAACTTCTTACTAGCTTCTGCCTGGAAGTGGATGAAGTTATTTTCATCATCATCCAAAACGCTCCAGGATAGGAAAAGGCAGATCTGTGAAAAAATCATGTAGGTACTCGATGCAAACTACCAGCCTGACCATGTCTCTGCCTAGTAGTCGATGAGGTAAGGTTCCATACGTCTAATCCTTAGACTATAAGTTGCAAAGATATGTTACATTGGAGACTCTTACCATCCTTCCCTGAGACAGGGGTGACATTGGCAAAGTGAACCATTTTTACAGCATGGGTGGTCAGCCGCATAATGGATATTGGCACAAAAAATCAGGACGTTTTTGAAAAATAAAACTCACACAGATTCACTCCACTCTTATGTATATTCTACAGTAGGTACCTATTTGTTATTGTTTTCCAAAAAGTATTCCATACATGTTGGAAAACACGGTTTGTGAGTTCTCATCCCCAAGCTGTCAAGCTAGGGATGAGCAAATGTGAAAAAAATATAGATATAAATCGAATCGATAGACACTATCGAAATTTATCTAAGAAAAAATATCGATATATCGATATTGCTTCCTCATAATTTACAACCTCTTAAAATTTCGAAATTTTTGGAGAAAAAGAATCTGTCGAGGGGGGGGGAGTAGAAACGAGTTTCCAAAAAAAATATCGGTCGCTGGCGGGCAACGTCTCAAAATTTCGAAATTTTTTGGGAAAAAAATCTGTCAACGGGGGTTAGGGAACGCGAGTGGGTGGAAACATATTTCTAATATCGATAAAAATATCGATATTTTTCAAAAAATATATCGGTACTTTTGATATATCGATATATATCGCTCATCCCTATCAGTCAGGCTATCTTGACAGGAGTGATTTTTCGTGGTTGTATCCCAGGAATATTAATCGTTGATTGTCTGTTTTATGTTTTGTAAAAGTGATTAAAATGGACGCAGTTGTGAAACTTGAGAAGGAGCTGGTCTCGGATGTTATGGATGCACAACTATTGCACTCGTGTGAACAAATCGACATTGAAGAGAGCGACGTGAAGCAAGAAAGACTGGCTCGTGAGGAGGAATGGGAAGCTGAGGACTCAGTAATGGGAAATATAAAGAATGAGGACGCGGCCCCTCCACCTTGTGGCTTATTGAAGGAATCCTGCGAAGTTGTGGACAGAATCGACATCGCGCGGTATTCAGATGATCCAGCCAGGTTGGAACATGTGTGCCATGCCTGCAGCTACAAGGCCAATCAAAAGAAACTCTTGAGGATCCATCAGTTGTTCAGTTGCTGCGAGCTGGAGCACACTGGGACAAGCAAGAGCCACCATCACAGACACACAACCTCAGAGAGCGGGCCATCCACCTCAACAGAGCAACAGGGAACAAGCACTCACGTTAGAGGTGAACAAGGCAATGTGAAGAGCAAACTCAAAAAGTTGTCAATTGCTAAAAGCATACACTATTTTTGCGATGATTGTAATTTCAAATCAGTGTGGGAATCTAGTTTTCAAAAACACAAACTGATGCACTCTGGACAAACACCATTTGCTTGTAATAAATGTGATTATAAGACTTTACAGAAAGGTAATTTGAAATCACATAAACGAACACACTCTGGACATAAACTATTTGCTTGTGATCACTGTGATTACAAAGCCGCACAGTCAAGAACTTTGAAACAACATAAACTAACACACTTTGATCGTAAACCATTTGCTTGTGATCAGTGTGATTATAAAGCTTCACAGTCAGGATATTTGAAAGCACATAAACTGACACACACTGGACATAAACAATTTGCTTGTGATCAGTGTGATTATAGAGCTACACTGTCAGGTAGTTTGAAAAAACATAAACGAACACACTCTGCACATAAACCATTTGCTTGTGATCAATGTGATTATAGAGCTTATTGGTCACACAGTTTGAAAGTACACAAACTAACACACTCTGGACATAAACGATTTGCTTGTGATCAGTGTGATTATAAAGCTTCACAGTCAGGACATTTGAAAGCACATAAACTGACACACACTGGACATAAACAATTTGCTTGTGATCAGTGTGATTATAGAGCTACACTGTCAGATAGTTTGAAAAAACACAAACTAACACACTCTGGCCGTAAACCATTTGCTTGTGATCAATGTGATTATAAGTCTGCACAGAAAGGTTATTTAAAAAAACATAAACTGACACACACTGGACATAAACAATTTGCTTGTGATCAGTGTGATTATAGAGCTGCACAGTCAGGTACTTTGAAAATACATAAACTAACACACTCTGGCCGTAAACCATTTGCTTGTGATCGATGTGATTACAAAGCTGCACTGTCAGGTACTTTGAAAATACATAAACTAACACACTTTGGCCGTAAACCATTTGCTTGTAATCAGTGTGATTATAAAAATGCAAATGCAAATACTTTGAAAACGCATAAACTAACACACTCTGGACATAAACCATTTGCTTGTGATCAATGTGATTATAAGTCTGCACAGTCAGGTAATTTGAAAAAACATAAACTAACACACTCTGGACATAAACCGTTTGCTTGTGATCGATGTGATTACAAAGCTGCACAGTCAAGTACTTTGAAAATACATAAACTAACACACTCTGGCCGTAAACCATTTGCTTGTAATCAGTGTGATTATAAAACTACAAATGCAAATGAAAATACTTTGAAAAAGCATATACTAACACACTCTGGACATAAACCATTTGCTTGTGATCGATGTGATTATAAGTCTGCACAGAAAGTTAATTTGAAAAAGCATAAACTAACACACTCTGGACATAAACGATTTGCTTGTAATCAGTGTGATTATAAAGCTTCACGGTCAGGACATTTGACAGCACATAAACTGACACACACTGGACATAAACGATTTGCTTGTGATCAGTGTAATTATAGAGCTACACTGTCAGTTACTTTGAAAAATCATAAACTAACACACTCTGGACATAAACCATTTGCTTGTGATCAGTGTGATTTTAGAACTAAATGGTCACGTAGTTTGGAAACACATACACTGTCAAAACACATGTCAGGTAGCTGGAGGCCCAGCTTACTTGTTAATTGTTATGAAGTGGAAGAAGACGTCCCGGCTGTAATAGAGGAGCCATGGGAAACTCAGTAGGAGAGAAAGTGATGCAACATTATAGCAATATTTCAGGAAGTCCGGTCGATTGCTCCGTTGCTCAAAGCTCGGGTTCGAATCCCACCGAGGGTGTGAAAAATGATTTCCCGTTTCGGTGTTTATTTCAAACCCCAAAATAAAATACAGACAAGGTATACTCAGCCTTCACAAAAAATGAGTAACAGCCCTCTCGGGAGCTGGAAAACCACCACTTCAACTGAAGTTGTTGGCGTAAGGCCGGCTCCCTTACCTGTTAAAATAAAAAGGTTAAACTCACCACATGCGACTCCTTCAGGGATAACGCGGTAAGAAGTTACACTATATGTGTAGCTTAGTTTCATTTTTTTTAATTGCGTTTGAGCAAACAGGCGGGCGAGTGTACTTGTTTGAAAGAGACGCACATCTGCTTGCTTGTATTTGTGAGGGAAAGAGACGCACATCTGCTTGCTTGTATTTGTGAGGGAAAGAGACGCACATCTGCTTGCTTGTATTTGTGAGGGAAAGAGACGCACATCTGCTTGCTTGTATTTGTGAGGGAAAGAGACGCACATCTGCTTGCTTGTATTTGTGAGGGAAAGAGACGCACATCTGCTTGCTTGTATTTGTGAGGGAACGGACCAACACACCAAAACCTGTTAGGCGTCTTGCTGTCCGCCCAACAAACCAAGACGCCGCCGGAGATCTTGATTGTACATCAAGTTTAAAGAGTTGACAAGTGAAACTTGTAAAGAATTATTACTTAAAAATAAACCGCTGCAAAGATGAGTGGTTATATTATCCCAAATTCTCAATCAAGACCCGAAAACAAGGCTGAAAACATTTCGTTCCACAAGTCAGTTGGTCTCAAAAAGTGTTTTAATATAGTTGACATAGTGTGTTCTGTTTTTAGACATAGTTTATAGTTTACTTTGTAATGCATGCAAATTCATTCAATTTTCAAAAATAATCACTTGAAAGTATCGCTTAAATACCAAGTTTTTCCAAAATATACATTTGTATTATCCTCCCATGACCAGGGCCGCACTCAAGAAGCAAGTAACAAGTGCAAGTGGCTTAAGAGTGTCGAGATAAAGACTACAGGCAAGTAGCCTGAAATAGATGTTTTCATTGTCAGAAAATACGGTATAAGTAATAAATGACGTAGAATATTTTGTGTTCCATAAGAAATAATCAAGGTTATTAACAAAAAAATTATTAATCGAAAACTAGTCGATAAAACTTAAATTCCGAATTCTAAAATGTTTGGACCTCATTAGCGTTATTGAAACTAAATTTTATCTCTTTTCTATATATATTTTTTTTCCTTTTTTTTTTGTTGTTGATATTATTAGATAGTTTCTTGACTTATAGGTTGGTATGAGGCTGACCACCCATACTGTAAAAAATGGTTGAATTTGTCAATGTCACTCCTGTTTCAGGGAAGGTCGGCAAGAGTTGCAGGGCTTATGTTCATTTGAGATTGGGTTTTCATATTATAGGTCCACATGCGGCGTGTGTGAGCGCTAAATTATGCGTGTCTGCCAGTGGGAATTCATTTAAAATGAATCTCAAATGATACATATCTTTGCAACTTAGATTTAGATTAGATAGTAATTAAAATTTTCAACTTCTACTTTAACTTTTATCCCTGTATACCCACGCACAGACTATGCCCATCTGGGTTTCTTTTTTAAATTTTGTTGAAATGTATATTTAAATGTATTTTTGATGAGAAATATTAATAATAAAAAAATTTGAATGTTAAAATGTAAATTGTTGTGTATGTCTCTTTACTTAGAGGTTGGTATGTGGCTGATTACACATACTGTAGAAAATGGTTCATTTTGCCAATGCCACCCTTGTTTCAGGGAAGGGCGGCAAGAGTTGCAGGACATATCGCACGTTTAATAATAAAGAGCAATAACTCAAAAAACATGAATGTTGGGAAAACGCGTTTGAAGTTCAGACACCCAGTACAACTTGTATGGGATGAAAAAGGCGGCCGATGTTTTATCTCGGTCATATTCGTCCAAATTGAACGGCTGTCGCATTCTACCTATTCTTCTCGCATTGTTCTTGCGTTTTATTACAAAATCTCGATTTTCCCAATTTTGGAGTTATTTCTCTTTATTATTAAACGTGCGAATTATGTTCCATTGAGATTGAGTTTTTATATTGTAAGTCCACATGCGGCATGTCTAAGAGCAAACTTATTCGTGTCTACTTGTGGAAATGCATTTAGTATGAATCCTTAATGTTACGCATATTTGCAACTTAGATTGCAGATTCTAGGTGGCATGTGGCGAGTGGAACCTATTTTGTTTCACGGGTAAGGGGGCCGGCCTTTATGCCAACTTCCTAAGGTGGAACACAATTGGCGCTGATTTTGTAGGATTTGGAGATAGGTGCCATGTTCTAAAGTATTTAGACAGAATTGATTATATTAAAACCTTTTTTTAAATTTTAAGATTGAAAAATGTACTTTGTCATGTACTTGTATGTTCCTTGACTTATAGGTTGGTATGCGGCTGACCACCCATACTGTAAAAAATGGTTCACTTTGCCAATGTCACCCCTGTTTCAGGGAAGGACGGCAAGAGTTACAGAGCTTATGTTTATTTCAGATTGGGTTTTTATAATGAAGGTCCACATGCGGCATTAAAAATAAAAATATCTGAACTATTCAATAACTATTAAAAAAAAAATACTTATTATTATAAACATTAACATAAAAAAAAAACTTATCATTATAAAATATTAAAATTTATAAAGTAATCGTTTCCAATAAAATTTGTGCCAGCAATTGCGGTTATACAAATAATAAATTAAATATTATTAATTTTTAGTTAAATTTATAATTAAAAAATAAAGTTTTTTATTAGGTGAAATTTTATAATATAATATTATGCCTAGCTCTCCCCTACTTTGAAAATACATAAACTAACACACTCTGGACATAAACGATTTGCTTGTGATCAGTGTGATTATAAAGCTTCACAGTCAGGATATTTGAAAGCACATAAACTGACACACACTGGACATAAACGATTTGCTTGTGATCAGTGTGATTATAAAGCTACACAGTCAGGACATTTGAAAGCACATAAACTGACACACACTGGACTTAAACAATATGCTTGTGATCAATGTGATTTTAAGACTTTACAGAAAGGTAATTTGAAATCACATAAACAAACACACTCTGGACATAAACCATTTGCTTGTGATCAATGTGATTTTAAGACTTTACAGAAAGGTAATTTGAAATCACATAAACAAACACACTCTGGACATAAACCATTTGCTTGTGATCAATGTGATTTTAAAACTTTACAGAAAGGTAATTTGAAATCACATAAACAAACACACTCTGGACATAAACCATTTGCTTGTGATCAATGTGATTATAGAGCTAATTGGTCACACAGTTTGAAAGCACACAAACTAACACACTCTGGACATAAACGATTTGCTTGTGATCAGTGTGATTATAAAGCTTCACAGTCAGGATATTTGAAAGCACATAAACTGACACACACTGGACATAAACGATTTGCTTGTGATCAGTGTGATTATAAAGCTACACAGTCAGGACATTTGAAAGCACATAAACTGACACACACTGGACTTAAACAATATGCTTGTGATCAATGTGATTTTAAGACTTTACAGAAAGGTAATTTGAAATCACATAAACAAACACACTCTGGACATAAACCATTTGCTTGTGATCAATGTGATTTTAAGACTTTACAGAAAGGTAATTTGAAATCACATAAACAAACACACTCTGGACATAAACCATTTGCTTGTGATCAGTGTGATTATAGAGCTACACTGTCAGATAATTTGAAAAAACATAAACTAACTCACTCTGGACATAAACCATTTGCTTGTGATCAATGTGATTATAAGTCTGCACAGTCAAGTAATTTGAAAAAACATAAACTAACACACTCTGGACATAAACCATTTGCTTGTGATCGATGTGATTACAAAGCTGCACAGTCAGGTACTTTGAAAATTCATAAACTAACACACTCTGGCTGTAAACCATTTGCTTGTAATCAGTGCGATTATAAAACTACAAATGCAAATGCAAATATTTTGAAAAAGCATAAACTAACACACTGCACATAAACCATTTGCTAACTAAATGGTCACGTAGTTTGAAAACACATAAACTGTCAAAACACATGTCAGGTAGCTGGAGGCCCAGCTTACCTGTTAATTGTTATGAAGTGGAAGAAGACCTCCCATCCCTCCCGGCTGTAATAGAGGAGCCATGGGAAACTCAGTAGGAGAGAAAGTGATCCAACATTATAGCAATACTTCAGGAAGTCCGGTCGATAGCTCAGTTGCTCAAAGCTCGGGTTCGAATCCCACCGAGGGTGTGAAAAATCATTTCCCGTTTCGGTGTTTATTTCAAACCCCAAAATAAAATAGGGGAGAGTGGTGAGACTTGAACAGGTTGGAGACATGAACACCCCCTTTCGCGCCTTTATTTGAGGTTTTATTTTTGTTTTGTTGGCATCATTAGCTCTACTGTCATGTGCTGCCACCATTTATTGTGACGTCGCGCCGACATCTCCATAAACGTAAAAGGCAGGTTTATTTGAAAATTTTAAGGTACTTTTCTGTCGTTTACTGGTACATTTACGAACCCTGTAGATTTTTTAGAGGTCATGATTTATTGTTCCTGACATTTTATGTCAGTGAGGTGGTTCATTGAGGTGTATGTAGTGTTTGAATTTTCAACATTGAACCAACATTAAGGTTGGTAGATTTTGTAGTTGTTAAATTTTTCAGGTCGTGAGACTTGAACATGCCCACTGTGGTGAGACTTGAACATGGTCAAATCTCACCACTACCCTGCACTCGCAACCCTGGCATGTGCCAAGGGCGTAACCGCTACATTACTTTGGAATAATGCATTATCTCTTCATTTTTAGCTATGGGACAAAAGTATCAGCCCAAGAAGGAAACCAAGGTCCGAGCAGAGAGAATTCCTGTAGAAGAATTAGAAGAGGCTCTCAAGGAGATTAAAAATGGGGCTTCGGTTAAGAGCACTGCTTTTAAATATACCTAAAATAAACCGGACGATGTTAGGACGAATAATAAAAAGTAAAGTAGCAACCTATGCCAGCTACAAAAATTCAACAATTTTCACCCCAGGTGAAGAAAAAGAATTAGCATCATACTGTCTTGAGCTCTCCCATGGCCTAACCACGAAAAAATTTAGACAGCTTGCATTTCAATATGCAAAAACCAATAAAAAAAAGCTTCCACCAGTTTGGACTGAAAAAGAAGAAGCTGGGAAAGAATGGTGTAAAGGTTTTCTTGAGAGAAATACTAGAATTTCACTCAGGAACGAAGGAGAATATTTTCTTTCTACAGTTTCTACAACTAAAGCAAGTATAATGCACTAAGCTTAGGAAATAGATTTTTTCATATTTCGCATGGAAAAAATTCAATAAAAACCCGTTGTTTATTAGTTAATGTGTGATTTCATTCCTATGTTCAAGTCTCACCTATGGGGTGTTCAAGTCTCCAACCCAATGGTGAGACTTGAACATAGCTGCCGATCTAATCTAATCTAATCTAAGCTGCAAAGATATATCATTTAAGATTTATACTAAATGCATTCCCACAAGCAGATATGTATAATTTCGCGCTAACACATGCCGCATGTGGACCTACAATATAAAAACCCAATCTCAAATGAACATAAGCCTTGCAACTCTTGCCGTCCTTCCCTGAAACAGGGGTGACATTGGCAAAGTGAACCAATTTTTATATTATGGGTGGTCAGCCGCATAACAACCTATAAGTCAAGGAACCGGCCTTCAGAAAAAAATATTTAGTATTCAAACAAACAACTAGATCAATTATGTAAAATTCATATAGGTACCTAGATGATCAACCTGCATAAAAGTGTCAAGAAACTTGGCCTAACGTCATTGGTGTCAGTAAAAAAAAATAAAAACAAAAAATGTGTTCAAGTCTCACCACTCTCCCCTACCGACAAGGTATACTCAGCCTTCACAAAAAATGAGTACCACAGAAGGGCGATTCTGGATGTCTAAGGCGAGGCCGAAGGCGACTGATACCGATTCGTTGCCGAATTAAAGGTGAATTGTGATTCTCGTTGTAAATTTGGCTGAAGGATATCTCCTTTAAAAGGTGAGGAATCTCTCGGAACTGTCAGAACATAACGCGGCCGATTTACCCCGCCGTACAGCGAAGGACAGAAATTGTCAGTAGATTATTACAAATATGACTTATTTTCTTTAATGACCTAAATAAATGTATTCGCAAACTCATTCCTTATGTTTATTTGTGACCCACGTGACATTATTATAGAAAATTATGACGTAGAATAGGAATTAAGATCTTACGAAAATTGGCATTCTGAACGGCATAATATGCGCGTCGGTAAGTACGTCATGCAGATAATAATTATGTTTTTGACAACAGTAAATTTGCATATAAAGAAATTGCGATATTTTTTCATAATTTCATCTTCATTTGTGATAAATTGTAAACATAATTATTTACAAGTGATTTTTAATCATTATAACGCTCAATTTACAAAGATTTAATTGTCAAATGTCAGTTGACAGCAGGCGTGAAGTTAGCTTGATATGCCAACCTGATATGCGAGAGCTGTGAACTATTAGAATTGCCCCCAAAATCCAAGGAAAAATAATTTCATTTAAATGTTATTTAGGGAACATGCGTTAGTGGTGGATTTTAATTATTGATATATATAAGTAAAATTACGCTGATTTTGAATAAATTTATGAAAAAAAATATATGTACACGCTTAATTTGTTTTTCTACTTTGAAAATGTATATTTTTTTCACAAATCTTTAACGCAACGTGATTGGCTAGTTAGTTTGTGACGTACTTAATCGTGAAGGGAAGTACAAAGTTTGAAAAACTATATGCGTGCTGTGGGAACGTTTAGTCACGTTTAGTATTTTAAAGTTACCACGTTAATTTTGCATGTAAAAGTAAAAATGATGGACTCAGGATTCGTAAAAGGACAATCGGATAATGTTCCTAGTATAAATGAAGAGATGTTAAGTGTGTTTTTCACGGATAATCCGGATTTCTGCTACGCGGAACTTCGTGGCGTCAAAGTGAACCGGTAAGTTTGTCATTATCAAGTATTGATCGATGTGTGGCTTTAAATAGTTTTATTTTACACTTAAATCATATAGCTTAGGAGTGGTAAAAACTTTTATAGTAATAGAATCGAAGCTAATCTTTCCAGAACTTTTTTTATAGGCGGGTAAATGTCACATTTGTATGGGACACCAGTCATTAGCAACCAATAACAAAGTATTTGTTTTCCTTTTCTTTAGCATCCCGGCCGTGATAAGGCACATTTTTTTCTTTGCTAATTCACGTGCGGTCCTCATTGTGACAAAAAAAGGGCAAGCTAAAACCTAACCTCACATTAGGATAATAAGTTTTTTTTGTTTGGATTGAAGTAAATTCAAATCTTAAAATTATTGCCTTCGAAGCAGTGCGTATTTTCACTCAACCTTTTATCTGCTATATAAGTGCCATTTTTTTTCACTACGGAACTCACTTCTTTTCAAACTTTAACTAATTTTTCATATTTTCAGATCTACGAGAGGCGACTACAGCGATAGTGCTGTTGGATATGTGGAATGTAAAAGGGAAGGTGAATTGTGCATCACAAAATGTCGGATAACACCCGAGCACAAGATCCACAAGAAGGCGTACAGAGTGGCCGCCGTCATCAATGAAGTGGAGGAGATTATATTATCCTGTCAGTGTGAAGACTGTCCTGCATCCCAAGGTACCTTAACGACATGCTTTTATACAATTACATATACATATCTCTCATCACCTGAGTTGTCTTGGGTGCCTGGTGTCTATTAGAATATAATTAAGAATTATAAAAATGTAAGATTCCTTGAGTATTTAATTTTGTGCATGAGTAATATAGGCACGTATACTGATAGATGAAATATTGAGAACCATATTATCTTGCTTGGGGTTATAGGGTCCGCACATGAATTGAGATAGTTGTGACGTCAGACGATCGAGTTGCGGGATACTTGTCATCCCTGCTTGAAGTAGTCAATATATTCATTTATTAAGATTTTTTGTTACAGGTGGCTGTAAGCACGCAGTTGCTTTTTTATACTGGCTGTACCGCAGAAGTATTGAGCCCAGCAGAACCTCTGTTGAATGCTACTGGAAGAGACCAGTAATGGCGGGCATCGGAACCACCATTCCATACATCAAAGCCGCTGACTTCGGGAATTGGGGGCATCTGCCCGAAGGAGATGGCTCATTTTTAAAACATGTATTAAAGAACAATATGCATTGCAAAAGTTCTATGCTTATAAATTTTTTTACGCCAAAAAGCGGTGTGGACCAGCTATCTATTCATATATTAGCAACAGAATTTTTGCATGTTAATCAAAACTTAGGTGCAGCTGAATTCCTGGTGCATTGCAATGCAACAATGAGTGCTAGCTCCTGCAAGCTTGCCGAGCAATTAACGGCCACTCAAAGTGATTCTCCTCTATGGCATAGCTTACGATATGGGAGAATAACAGCATCAAATGCATATGCTGTTTCCAAATGCAAAACACCGGAAGGTTCTCTTATTGAAAGGATATTGGGGGCTCGCTTCAAGCCAACTCCTGCAATAGAGCGTGGCCGAAGGCTTGAGGCGGAGGTTTTGCATGTAATGCAATCAATATTGAGGGAAAAAATAAAGAAATGTGGCATATATTTGCTACCACAATATCCCATTTTTGGTGCCTCCCCAGATGGTGTTACTGATGAGTGTGTGGTAGAAATAAAATGTCCTATGGGAGAAAAGACATTTGCTACATATTTTACAGGCAATTCACCAAGCAATGCCTACATGGCCCAAATGCAACTTCAGATGTTTTTTGCAGGAAAGACAAAGGGTTGGTTTTGTGTGGCTCACCCAGATTTCGAAATATCAAAAAACGTCACCCACATACAAGTACAATTGGATGTTAGTTACTGTCATGACCTTATAGATGCATGTGGTAAATTCTGGACCGAAGCAATTTTTGATAAAGTGAAGGGTTCTTCTTCAAGTAGGCTACAAAACTCTCTAACTTTTGTGTGCTCGTAAGAAGCTCCTCCTTACTTCCTTCTCCCACGTATTCTTGTTCTGTTTGGTTTTTTGTACATTTTTTTTTCTCTTATTCCAACTAAGTTATGTGCACTTCTCTGTACAATTTATTTTCTTCAGAACTTCATCATGCTCTTTGTATTGTTTAAATTTTAAAATATTTAATTGAGAAAACTTGGTCTTAAACATTTTTAATTGTTGTGAGTTTATGTATTGTATGTGATGTTGTAAATGTTGTAACTGTAACTCTGTCGCTGTTCCCCTAGAGGTGGCCAGAGTCTTTGCAGAGCTGCCTCTGTTTCTTCCTATCCTTACATACCTCTTTCAATTCATTCATATACATCACCCTTTTCATCTTTTACACTCACTTTACCCATTCTTTCACAATCTCCTTAATCTGATCACTCCATACTTTTCTCGGTCATCCCTTACCTCTTTTTCCTTTCACACTTCCTCTGTATATGTTGTCTATTATCATTCATTCTTTCCACGTGCCCAAACAATTTAATCACATTCTTTTGTACCTTAACTTTTACATCCTTTTTCAACTTACATTTTTTTAAACCCATTCATTCCTAACTCTATCCTTCAGTTTTTTTCTGTCATGCTTCATTTCGACCGTACATACTTTACTCATTGCCCACGCCAAGATCCACGAAAGCCACATAGACCTTTTTATTTATGACCAGCTGCTTTTTGACTCTGTCGAAGTGCGAATATCTGGTCTACGTAACCTCTTTCTAGCATAAAACCGGGTTGTATATCTTAGACCTTCACCTGGTAAACATACCATGCTCCACACACACCTCAACAAGTCGTCTTCCACTGCCATTGATGACACCCCTTCCATTTGGTCCTATAACCCTCTCGTACTTTTCCTTTCTTCTACCCACCCATCGATTCATGTCACCAAGCAGAATCACCTTTTTTTGCTTGTATTTCATTCTAATTTTGTCATCAAGCAAATCCTAGAATTCATCCTGAATCTCCATACATTCTGAATCTACTGGCGTATAGCATGCCATCAGTAGAAAATTAATTCTTTCGTACTTGATTCTACTAGGAGAATCCCAATAGAGATCCATTCATAATTCCCGATATAGCTCTTCACACATTCGCTAACAATCACACCAACACCCTGTCTAGGACATCTATGGTTCACACCTGAGTAAATGAATAAATTTCCATTACTTAGAACTTTCTCTCCTTCACCTTTCATTTTAGTTTCAGTCACACATAAAATTTTGATTTTTCTCTCATTCATCCTTTCTATAGTTCTTCCTTATTTTTATACCTGTTAAATATTAGACCAAGACTATCATTGTAAACTTGTACCTTCTTGAAATAAAAAGTTAAAGTAGAATTTGTAAAATATGTTTTTAATGCTTTCTTTTATTTATTTAATCACACATTTATTTCAGCAAGCAAGCAAATAGTATTTACATTGACATCAAGAATAAAGATACACTAAATCTAAATCTAAGCTGCAAAGATATGTAGGTATCATTTGAGATTCATATTAATGCATTTCCACAAGCAGACGCGCATAATTTCGCGCTTACACATGCCGCATGTAAAACAATATAAAAAACCCAATCTCAAATGAACATAAGCCTTGCAACTCTTGCCGACCTTCCCTGAAACAGGGGTGACATTGGCAAAGTGAACCATTTTTTACAGTATGGGTGGTCACCCTCATACCAATTTATCAGTCAAGGAATGATACACGATGATGCATATTGTAAAAATTAGAACTAAATTAACTTTGTTTTATCAAAAAATCTTGCAGATTAACTATTCCACTTCCAATGATTATTAAAAAGTCTAGAATACTGACATATTTATTGTCAATGACTGAGTGCATATGCAGCATTTTAAACTCCCGGATTCGGCCAATGGCTCTTTCAACATTGATGCGTAAAGCTGCCACTTTTTTTGCCTCTCCAACTTGCTGGCGGGAAAGAGGTACACCTTCAGCGACGCTTGGTGGTCGAATCAAGACACATCCTTTGGCTGATACTATGTGTGCAATGTTTTTAAACCCTCAATCTGCCATTATTTCCATGCCAGGTTTGAGTTTTTCCAGGAACCCACAGGTCTCAATCAACATCTTGTCGGATGTTCTACCACCATAACCTTCAGACACGTAGCTAATGAATCCGCAAGGTGTGCAAGCGACAAGGTATTTGATAGTGTTGCACTTCTTGTATTCAGACCACGTCATTGCTTGCTTCACGGGGTCTGATGGCTTTTCAATCTGAATCTCCAAACAGTCTATGATAGCCTGTACGTTAGAGTACCTGTATCGGAAACCTTCAGGTAAGTTGAGTCTAACATTTAAAGCACTAGGCCAGAAAATAAGGTCGCGGATACAACTTGCAATCGGTTTTATGGCATTATTAAATATTCGAGACACCCTTGACTCAGACAAGCCAAATTGCAAACCAAGAATGGCATTGCTATCATCAAGCCTTATTTTTTTTAATGTTATCAACACATCCATAGTTTTAAGCTTTGTTGTGGCGCTTATTGTAGATATAATATTAACCATGTTATCGGGCAAGCCAAGACATAACCTTGGCTTTTTCTTGATGGCCATCATAGATGTTTGGAGAATCATCTGGTTAAAGTGATGGTCTTCAATAGCCAGACCGTCAAATGTGGCATCACTGTCCGGCTCATACTCACTGCCTGACTCTTCACTACAGACATCGGATTCAACTGCTGGAGATGCAATGTTAAGATGGCATTCAGCTTCTGCCAGTAAGTGTGGTTGGAGATACATGATGGGTGATGAGGCCCTGTCAAATAATGCAGGAGGGTCTGTAGCAGTTGCCTTACTCCTTACATGCGCCTTCATGTTCACCTGCACATGTTTGTCATGTGCGCCACAGGTGATATAAGATCCAGGTGAAGGTGCATGCACATCAGTATCAGAGATGGAGGGCCCAGGTGAAGGCTCACACTCTTCTGACACAGCAACTAATTTATGTATTTCTTCAGAAATCCGAAGCCTTTTTCGGCGATCACCAGTTCGTCTTGTTGTCGGAATATCAGTTTTCTGGCAGTAAAAAATGTTTGGAACCACATTGTCCTTGAGATGTATCCTGCCTCCCATCAACTTAAATCTCGTATAATTGACTGCATCCTCTTCTAGCTGCCAACAAAGATAAGGTAATACTGTATTCATACGGCAATATGATGTTGATACACAATACTTGTGAGATACACAACGTGAGAAAATACTTACACAAAAGTGATCTTCGCAACAATAAATCCCCGATTTTTCAGATATTTTGGATTTTGAAAAATCTCTTTTCATGGCCACAAACCATTTCCGACGAATGTTTATATTTTGAGGTATAGTTATAAATTTCTTTCCCGGTGTGGTGACAGAAGTATTTATACACATTGGCACTGCACAGTACTTATAAGTGACTTTAGCGTCTTCCATTTTTTAAACAATTTAAGAACAAGAGAGAAACGTGTCTGCGAG
>CATOGX010000017.1:0-14569 GCA_951799405.1 Agapetus fuscipes | reverse complement strand
CCGAACTCTTTTGTTTTTACAAAGCGAATCTTGTTAAGAAGCTCTCGGGTGGTTCAGGACTAAGAGGGCTCTATGCTACTTATTTCGGTGTATTAGTAGAACTGGATTTGGTAAATGAATTATGGGCTTTCGGTGCAGGTCTCTTGAATGCAGATCATAACAATGACTCTTATATCATCCTTGAAATCTTTCTGACCGTGGGTGGTCCTTATTTGAACTCAAAGATCCCTTATCACTACTCTAAAATATTGAGATATATTAAAAAATATACTTTAGATTCTATCAAAGAGCCAGCCTTGAAGTTTAGAATACAAGAAGAAATGTAAATGAAACAGTTTACAAACGATACAGTTTAATAGAACTTTGTTAGTAATTCATTGTCTTTCATGTAGTATCCACAATTATAACATACTATAAGAAGCCCTGGGAACATATTACACCAATAAGAAACGAATCCATCCGGGAAACTTTTATAGATCTCTTTTACACAGACTGGTATTTGATTGTAGTGTCTACCTTTGTTTCTTATTACTCTTACTAAATCCTTTGCACTATTATAATTGTACATCCTAAAAATACTTAATTCATCTTCTATAATTCTATCTAAATATAAATTCCAACTCTTGTCGAATATTCTTCCTTTGTTTCTCTCGAGTTTCTTGACTTCTGTTGAGGAGCCTTCTAATATATCACTGTAGTGTGCAAGAAAATCGAATACAGTGCTTGAAGACCAGAAATAAGGATGAACTGATAGTTTTTGAATGTTTGTTCTATTTTTAAGAGTGTGATATATTAAATCATGAACTAACTGATCTTCACACCTTATCTTATATCTTCTTAATGAAATATTAACGTTAATTTTTTCCAATTCCTCTTGAGTATACTTTTGGTAATCAATTGGTTTTATATCTTTGATTGTATCATCATTACAGTTGATAGAAGTAACTTCAATCTCATTCTGGGGTTTAAAGCTTGGAGCATTTATAAATTTAACTGAAAAATAATCTTCATCCATTGATGTACCTTTTAGATCATAAGGGTGGTACCCTGTAATGTAGTAGTGTAGCAGACATCCCAAAAACAAAACATCTCTTGTGAAAATATCTTCATCATCATTTTCTCTAAGATACCAACCAGGAGTATAAATCAAAGGAGAACAAACATTAAATAGAACTACATTACCATTGAAAACTCTTATATTCTTTGGATTATAATTCTTATAAGGTATATTCATATCATGTAAATATTTTATACCTAAAACTATCTGTTTAAGCATACTATTAGTTGGTCTAATTAAAACTTCAGAATACTCAAAGACAAGAAAATTGCTAAAGATACTTTGTTCATGATAAATAAGCTTGGAAATATACGGACTGTCCATTCTGTATAATGTATGTATTTCATTTGATACTTCATCAGTAGATTTTTTATACCATTTAATTAAAACCCGTTTGTTTAAATAAAATCCCTCGTAAAGAATAAAAGTATCATTTTCTTCAATCTTATCAAAGAATTTTACCTGTTTTTTTCTTAAGTATAAAATAAGGACCACTATCAATAACGGTATTATAAAAAGACCATATTGTTTTGGTCTTTTTATTTGTACATGGGGTCTATAAACATCCACCTGTGTAGAGCAATAAATTCTATTCATATACTTAACACCCCCTATGTTTTTAGTGTTGTAAACAGCAATCACATCATCCGAAAAAGTGTAGGTCTTTCCTTCTAGATTTACTGTAGTCCCCTGTACATCAATCGCCATTGTCGAACTAAAAGGATGATAAATATAAGAGAAATGTTGCACTCTCTTACACATTGTACGACTATCAATAATGTTCAAATCCAAATAAACAATAAAAATCATGATATCAAAAAGCTGTGCTGTTACACACCTCTTTTGTGTCTGAAATACTATATTATTGATTATTTTAGGTTTATCAATTATACTATCTATATTAAAAGTCTGACCTTCAATTTTTATACTTCCATCGGTTGAAACTTCTATATTGTCAATATACTGTCTTGAACTTAGTACTACCTCTGTTTCATCAGATTTTACAAAGTCTCCGGGTATCTCTAAGAGATTTTTAGATTGGATTGGAATTTTTATTTCGTGGATTTTATCATTTAGTATGAAGTGTAAAGAGCTATCGTTGGTTTGTATTATGTATAATCCATTAACAAAAGAAAGTAAGACAAATAAATATTTCATCTTCTTAAAGGGTGTCACAAATAAAAAACGTTTATTTAAAAAAGGAGAAAAAAATATTTAGAAATTATTTTTTATAAAATCTTCGTAGATATTTGTTTGTGGTAGAATTCCATGTTTCTTCTCAAAGAAAGATTCTACACAATCAAAATCTCTTTTTAAATATTCTAAGGCTAATTTATGAGTATTTTTTACACACTGGGGGAAATCGATTACTTTTATATCATCTTCTTTGACCATCACATTAAATTCGTTGAAATCACCATGTACATATCCTTCAGACCACATCTCTTTAATAAAATTGATCATCTTATTAAAAATAACTTCTGGGTTGTCTACTTTAACAGTGTAAAGTGTTTTATAATCTAAAAGCTCTAGAATTATTATATGTCTACTATAATTGTAGAACTTTGGGATATCCATATCTTTAAACTGTTCATAATATTCTACTTCTCTTTGACAAGAAATCTTGTTTAATTTGTACCAATCAGTCTTCCCCTTCGTGTAATCTCTGTTGTTTTTTACTGTTTTAAAACTGGTTCTACCGAGTCTATGAAACTTTAATACTACTTCATCTCCGTTGAAAACCCCGTAATATATATCCGATTCCTTGCCAATATTTATCTTACTGCCCATTTTCTCTAATCCTTTCCTTCTTAAAGCGTTAATCGCAATACAATCAAATCCAGAAATCGTTATTCTAATTAAACCATCTTCTATTCTGATAAATTTTAGTTTACATAAGTCCCTTATATAATTGTTAAAACCTTGTATCTTTGTTTTATTACTTACTTGATCTATTGTAGGCTGTTTATTGTGTACCATATAGTCTTCTATACATTCTAAAATTTTTAAATGTGTCTTTGAGATTGACCATACGCCATCTGAAATTAGAATCATTTTGAGGGATAAAATAACGATTTTTTATCAAAAAAAAGTATTTTTCAAGTAAGATATTGAAACCCTTCTACAGAACAACCTCCTCTACTTTTTGAAATGTTAAATTTTTTACGATAAAATTTTTCAAAATTTTACATCCCCAAAATGGAAGAAAATATGAAACAACAATTTTACGCAAAGATTGAGAATGTAGGATCTAGAGGAGGTGCTTCAGGTGGTGTAGTAGGAGTAAGAGTTGCACTTATGCACAAAAATGGTAAACTTAGTAGAGTGGTCAAAGGACCTATTAAAGAAGGAGACATTATTGCTTTGATGGAGTGTGAAAGAGAAGAAAGAAGAATCCGTTAAATAAATATTTTATTTCACAAATTTTGTTCATCAAGCTGTTTCATAATTTTCTTTTTTGTTTCAAATAATTGTTTTAGATATTCTTTGTATTCAATAATTTCTTCAGAATCTTTACTTAAAAAACTCTCACATTCCTTTTTTATTGCTGTACCATCTTCATCAAAAACTATTTTATTCGGGTTAACTTTTATTATAAACATTTTAAGTTTCTTTTCTACTCTATCGATTTCTTTATCTATAAAAATATTCTTCTTTACTAATTCTTCTTTTGTATCTTTAACAATTTCAACAAGCTGACCATCTTTCTTAACACTGTTGTATTTGAAAAAGTATTCTTTTCCCGTTTTATTTTCTATTTCTTCTTTGGCTTTTCTTATTTTTTCTTTCTCTTCTTTCTTAATTTTAAGTCTTTCTATCAATTCTGATCTTTTCTCTACTTTTCCGTGTTTCTTTCGGTGTTTGAGTTGTTTTCTTTCATAATATTTTTTTTGCATGGGGCTGAATACCGTTAATTTATTTTAAATACAATTCTCCGGAATTTCTAATCATAAAACACACTTTATCATCATTGGAGTAATCTGAAACTGTTGTTTTAATTTATATATATTTTAAATAACAATGATTTAATTATGATCTTTGTATACATGTTGCAGGTCTTATTAAAGGATGTTTGTCTACCAGGATCTTCTGAATGTTCAAATAATATGCTACGTGTATGTGATATAAATGGCTTTTGGATACAGACAGACTGTCCGAAGGATACGGAGTGTAGTGTTAAAGATGGTGTTGTAGGATGTGTACCAGTTACCGAAGAAAGCGATAAATCTCATGAGAATGTAGTAGATCAATTGCTAAAATCTACTAAAAATAAAAAGTTATTCAGTAAATTAAAAAAAGATTTAAATGAAGGCACAGACGAAGAAGAGGAAGAAGATGATAAAGACACCCGACCTCATACTAAAAAAGAAGAAGGAGATTCTAAAAGAGAAACTTTGTCTAAATTGACTTCATTAATAATGAAAAAATTACAGAAGGAAGATTCTGATGATAAAGAAGATGAAGAAGAACCGAAAAAGAATCCAAAGAGAAGAAAGAATCATAAAAAAGAGAAGGATGATGAAAACAATGACGAAAAGGAAAAGAAGGTTGTTGTTAAAAGAACAAAACCGAAATATAAGAATATTAAAACGGTAACTTATGAAAAAAGAAGAGATAAAAGTAAAAGCGAATCAGGAGAGGATGGTAAAAAAGATCAAGATGAACCGCATACAGTAACTGTCACAAAAACTGTCATTAAACATGATTCAAAGGGCGATAAAGTGGAGGGTATAGATGTCGAATTGAGTGTAGAAAAAGAAAAAAATGTTAAAAACTCTGTAGATCAAAAATCGATCAATAATTCTCAGAAACCACCCATTAGAAATATAAACTACAATGTTATACAACCTTCAGCCGGACCTGGTTCTCAACAACAATCTAATAAAAATTCACCACAGCAACAACCAAATCAAACACAAAACAACGGAAATTCAAAAAACGGTGATAAAGGATCTTCTTCTTCACCGGGTGGAGGTTCAAACCCTTCAGGAGGTAGTCCATCAGGAGGTGGTCCATCGGGAGGTAGTCCATCGGGAGGTAGTCCATCGGGTAGTAAGCCTTCAGGAGGGGGGTCATCAAGTGGTGGGTCATCTGGAGGCAGTTCGGCGGGAGGTGGGTCATCTGGTAGTAAGCCTTCAGGAGGGGGGTCATCAAGTGGTGGGTCATCTGGAGGCAGTTCAGCGGGAGGTGGGTCATCTGGTAGTAAGCCTTCAGGAGGCAGTTCACCTGGAGGTGGGTCATCTGGAAGTAAGCCTTCAGGAGGTGGATCATCAAGTGGTGGATCATCAGGAGGCGGATCATCTGGAGGTAGTTCACAAGGAGGCGGATCACAATCAAAACCTTCTGGTGGAGGATCTGGATCTTCAAGTGGAGGTGATAATACACAATCCAAACCTCAAGGTACTGAATCTAAACCTTCTGGCGGAGGATCTTCATCTTCGGGTAGTAGTAGTTCCGAAAGTAAGTCATCTAGTAGCAGTAATAAATCTTCTTCTTCTTCATCAGGAGGAGGCGGTGGTGGTGCTGTAAACATTACAACTGATCAAGTAACTGAGGCTATGTCGAAAAACAACTATCAGCCTAAGCCAGAGTTTGTAGAAGCTATAGTAAAAGTTACTAATGAAGAATTTAAAACAATGGAAGATGCTGCTATGTTTTTAGCTCAGACAGGACATGAATCAGGAGGATTTCAGTATATAGAAGAAGTAGATTGCGCAGGCTCTACAAAATGCGCAGACCAATACGGAGGTAGTGAAGGCGCACCTGGGAAATCTTACCATGGTCGTGGGTTTATCCAACTATCTTGGCCTGCCAATTACAAAGAAGCATCTGAGGCTTTGGGAATGGGAGATGAACTCTTCCAGAACCCGGAAAAGGTAGCTGAAGATCCAGAATTGGGTGCTAAGGTTAGTGTGTGGTTTTGGCAGACTAAGGTAGCCACAGCACCGGGGGTGTCTGAAAATAAATTTGGTGCTACGACTAAGGCTATTAATGGAGCTCTAGAATGTACTGGATCCAATGTTGATAAGAGTAAAAATAGATATAAAGTATATAAAGATCTGGCAGAAGTTCTTAACATATCCAATCTTGCTGATGAAGGAGGATGCTACTAATTAAATTATTTAATAATCTTGTTTTTATCTGCAAACCAACATGACATTTTTGAACATTTAAATTCAGTAAGGTAGTTTAAATCCAATCCTAGTTGTTCCATTCCTATTATAACATCATCTACTGTCATATTTGTTTCATTAGATATTTCTTGGATTGATTTAAATTCATCTATATGACTTACAAAGTATTCATTAACTTTAGATTTCCAAAAGTGGTTGTAAAGAATAGATCCTGAATGCGAAAAAGGTCTCTCGGGTGTACCTCGTTTAAAACAATAGCTTAAGTCTACCATTAATGTACCAAATCCTTTTCTTTGTTGATCAGGGAGAATTAAAATACAAGAAAGATTTCTCTCTTCATTAAAATGTTCATCGGAGAAGAAACCAACAAATTCTTTGCCATTGTAAAGAATGTAAAAGTTGTAATTATCTATTTCAAGATAGAGTGTTTTATTTTCTATAAAGCATCTTCCTAAAATACAAAGAGATCTGCAAAAAGATAAGTTTGAGTCTCCTTCTATTCGATACACTGTCAGACTTCCTTCTTCATAGACCTTTTTACTACCGTGTATACATTTTTGACATTTCAAACGGTGTCTCTCAAGAGAAATTTTTGAATCAAATTTTTCCAAGCACACGCCACAATAATACAAACAGCCAGTAGGACTAAAATTGTATAAGTTTGTTTCTACCAAGAAATGTCTTTCACCAATATAAACATTTTCTATCTTTTTATTTCCTGAGCAAAGGTCCGGTTGAACTAAACTAAGAATCTCTTTTGTAATAGTTTTACGTTTTTTAAGATCCGTCATAGAAGGATTTGTATTTAAAAAAATATTTGAAACATTTTTGTTAAATACATTTTATCCCCAGTAAACAATGAATCTTAATGTTACTTTAAAAGAGGTTCTTAATAAATTGAATACTTTCATGGTTATTAAAGAAGGATGTCCGTTTTGTATAAGAGCAGGAGACTTACTGAGGAGCCAAAGAATATCCTTCGAGGAATTCGATTTTAAGAAATATGAACAATTAAATAAAGACATAACAGATGCTACCGGACACAAAACATACCCGAAAATATATCTTAATAAAGAATGGATAGGAGGATGTTCAGAGTTGACCACCCACCTGAAAGATAAGAGAGAATTATAAATATTTTTAATAAACTCTTTTTTAATAAAATCTTTTTATTCTTTTGTAGGTTTAATGAGATCAAGCTTGATAAAACCTGGTAGTGCCTTACAAACCAAATCGAATTCTTCTACTCCATTATTATTCTCGATGGTCTCCTGAATCTTTCTTTTATCATCATCGTCCATTGCCCGTTCTACATCAATCGGTACATAATTACCGTTGTTATCTAAAACTGTCAAAGTACTTCCATCAAAATCTATGAGCTTAGTATTAAATTTAACCATCTTTACCACTGTGGCCTTGTCACTGGAAGTCAAAACTAAGTCTCTGTTATTACCTGTAGTAATATCTTTACAACTAACGAGAGTCTTAGCGGATCCGTGCTTACCTGTCTTACATGAGCCTGTACTTTCTACCCTTGTAAATTTATTCTCATCGATCTTGATATACAAACCCGGTTTGATATCCTTACGATCGATAGACTCTTCTTGAAACTTACAGAAATTCTCCATTTTTAGGGGTAAATTTTTTTAAAAAATTTTGTAAAATTAAAAAACGTCATTTTTTTGGGTCCCCAATGGAAAAAATTATAAACGATGAAAAAATAATCGAAGAACTTAAAAAGAGAATAGATAATTACAATCTTGAAGATAAATCCACAGAGGAGGAGATAATAGAAAAGATCATAAGTAGTGAAGATTATAAAAAATTTGTTGAGTTTGAGAATCCGGTAGATGAAACAAATCTTTTTGTAAAGAAATCTCTTTCAGTAGAACATTTTAAAAAGAAAAAAAATGGACTTTAAAAAATGATGAACAGTAATTAAATGAAGAGTAAATTAATTGAAGAGTAAATTAATTGAACAGTAAACAAAATGAAGAGTAAACAAAATGAAGAGTAAACAAAATGAAGAGTAAATTAAATGAAAATTCTTTATTTAGAAATCTTCTCAAAGCACAAGGGTTCAATTTTTGGATATTTCATTTGTTCTCTTATGTACTTAGTTAAGAATAAACCATCTTTTACATTCAAATTAATATCTTGTACATCTTTTACATTTCTTAAAGAATAAAAGATTCTATTTTCTACTTTCCCTCTTACTAGTCCTTTACTGATAGTCTTCTTTAGTATAAAATCTACATCATCCTCCTCCATGTTGAGAGCTAGAGAGATATCAGAGTAAGAAATACGGGAATAGACTAGGGTAATCTTCCTTATACCTTCCTGTACAACATTCTGAGAAAGGCGCTGTGCTATGAAATATAAATCGTCTTGCATTAGATCCTCTCTGTATCTTTCGAGAGTATTTTCGAATTTATTTAAATCTGCATTTTTAACGGCTTTTACCAACTCAAAATAAACTTTAAGTTTTTTAGAATACGGAATATTAAAATCACTCTTTAGTAACATACAGATGATAATATGCTTCTCGATGGTACTTGAGAGATTCTTATTCTTAGAAAGGATATTGGCATGATGGAAATATTCCAAGGCTTTATCATAATTCATTTCTACCATTTCTATTATACCATTGTAATAATTATACTTGGCTTGTTCACCCGTAGTAGTAATTTTATTCTCTAATCTCAAGTAGATCTTATTTTGTATGAGCATGTCTAGAATACAATTGGTAAGTACGCTCACTGTCTCTTCATTTCCTTTTTCCTTATTAGGGACTAGAAGAGAGAAAAGGATTGAACTATCCAACTTCATCATTTTTCTTGCTGCATAGTAACTTTTAGTAATTTTGGCTGCAAATCCATCGTAGGATCTTTTATGACCCTCAAGAATGTCTTTTAAGTTCTCATCTACGTACTGAATGAGATCTTCATACTGTTTATTATTAAAAAGAATCCCTACGAAGAGAGTATTTAGGGCTACCACCTGGATTTTATTCCTGGGTTGTACACTCTGTATCTCATCCTCAGATATACTCTTAGCTAGCTTTTTATATCTCCTATCAAAGCAATCCATGGCTTGTTCTACATTTACATTCAGTTCATCAAGAATATCTACAAGATCTTTCAAATGTTTATTTTCCATGGGCTTTAAAAAATAAATATTTTTAATTATCCACCCCAATGATCTTAGAAATAATTATTCTACTTCTTTCCTGTTTGTATCTCATCTACAGATTCATTCTAAGAAAGAAGATTAGAAAGATACGATTTGTTGGTTGTAGAAGCTCTGGTAAAACCAATCTTATAAATTCTATTACTTCCTGTCCATACAAAACTGTTCCTACTTTAGAAAAATATACTGTTCAATATAAAAACTGTCTAATAGAGGAGATCCCGGAAAGAGATGGTGATTTCTTTATTAAATACAGCATTGACGATCCTTCGTATGATTACTTCTTCTTTGTGAAGGACTATGAAGATTATAAAAATTTCAAAAAGAATGTTCCTGTCTCTTTTAATTTGAAGTTTGTTATGGCCGAAGGTGTCCCTGTGAAGAAACAAGATGATTTAATTTATTTAAATGGAGATTATAAAGCTTTAAACTTGTAAGAAATAAATTTAATTAATAATATCATAAAACAACCCGTAAAATACCATCTTTGATGTACATCCTTTTATAATCCTCATATGCGCAAGACCCACCTGTTTGACTATCGAATAAAGATCTCTATTCTTCGCTACTCTAAAGAACGAAGTAATTAAATCTTCCGGGTCATATTTATCTTCCCAGATTGAATCAAAAGCCTTTAAAGCCTCTTCAATTTGTTTAGAAATTAATAAATCAAGTAGATTGGATATAAGCTTGGGAGATGAAACTCCTATCAGTTTTATAATATAATCTTCTGAGATATCAATCTGTGAATTGATACAGGGCTGAAGAACATTAAGGGACTGTCTCATGTCCCCATCACATAATTCTACGATGTACTTTATAGCATCATTTGATATCTTTATTCCTTCTAAACTACAAATCTCTTTTATTTTATTAAAAATAACGGTTTCATCTATCTTATCAAACTTTAAAATAGCACATCTACTTTGAATTGGTTCAAAAATCTTAGAAAAATCATTACAGATTAAAATAAACTTACAATCGTTACTATAGACTTCCATAATCCTTCTCATTGATTGTTGTGCTGGTACAGTCATAGAATCACACTCATCTAGAATAATTATTTTGAATGGTACATTACAAATTTTCTTTCTACTGAAGTCTTTGATAGTAGTTCTGACAGTATCAATACCTCTTTCATCTGATGCATTCAGTTCCAAGATCCCACTATCATCTATCAAATCTTTGGATAATATCTTCGCACAAGTCGTCTTTCCAGTCCCGGGTGGTCCCGTAAATAATAAATGTGGAGGGTTTTTATTCTCAACAATACAACTTAATGTTTCAATAGCATCGGGATTACCTAATACGTCTCTTATGGTTTTTGGACTGTATTTATTCACTAAAAGATCCATTGGGGTGTTAAAAAATCTTATCTCTACAAGATTTAAAAATACACCCCAATGGATAAATATTTGTTTATTGCCTTTCTTGAAGAGATTGAGATTACTGAGGCATTCATTAAAGATATGATATTAAATATTCCTATAGAATTGAATAATCTAGTCAATGAAATATGTTCCAAGATCATACCTTTTTATCTTGGTGGATCTTGTTGTAAGATAGTAAAACAAAGTGATATCTCATATACTTTGTATACAGATGTAGCTCATTATTATTCCGATTATTCTTTCAATGAAAAGCTTCTTAACAGAAAAGAAATAAAAATAAAAAAGATATTTGAGGGAATCTTTCAGGAAATTCTTCTTTTAAATGATTTAAAATGTAAAGTGGAAATGGAAATTGATAATAGCAAATATAAGTTAGATTTAAATATAATTTAGAGAGTGTTTGTAGAACCATTTTAATTAAAAGAAGTTACGTAATAGTCATAAATAAATAACTTAATCAAATCATTCTTAGAGTTAGTTTTATAAAAATAAAATACCTTTAAGACTTTAGTACCTATTCCTACATAAAAAAAACCATAGATGGGATATTTATCATAAGAAGTATCTATCTTAAGCAAATGTGTTTCTCTTGTCTCTACATTCATTGACCTCCGTGGTTTTGGCTTTGATTTGAAATCTTCTAATTTAGTGTAACCTTCAAACGCCTTTAAAAAAATCTTCACTGGTATCCTCTTTAGACCTCTAATATGAATCACATACTTTATAGAAGTTGCTATATGATTCAATAGTTTTTTATCTTCATTATCAGTACCTAATATAAAAAAAGAAAGTAAAAATAATTTTTTCCAATTTGCCATACTTTAAAAAAATATTTATAATTAAAATAAATGGAGGTTTTTTTAATACAAAATTTACTGGGACGTAGAAGTTATATTAGAATAAACCAAAATAAAATAGACGAATATCTTAAAAATAGTTAACATGATAATTTATTATATAATTGTATTTGTCTTCGGTATAAAGAGGTTCATAAAATAAAAAGGTCATAGAATGATTAATGAGTTTTAAATATACAAACAAGTTTATAAAACAAAAAAACTGATTAAATGTTCATATACATTAATGATTCTAACTTCTTTCAAAAACAATCAGTTGTGAGATAAAAAAACTATTTAATTGAGCGTTAAAAAACATTTCCTTTAAGATTTTAATAAACTTCTATTCGATCAGAGTAAGTGAGATTTATTACAAATTCAAAATGAAAATTCCCATGGATGAAAACTTCAAGTATGGATATAAATTACTCTATCAGTAAGAAATATTGAACATAAAAATTAGCTTTAAATAATGACAATTATTAAGTGACCTAATGCAAAGAAAAGTATTTAAAAACCGCTAATTTCTTTTTCTAACTCACTTTTTTCTAAGATTAATAGAATTTAATCCATAACGAAAAAATATCATTTTATATAAAAACTTGCGATGACGTTTCGATCAGTAAATTAACATGACCTCATGAGTGGTGTTATACATACTTAAGTAAACTAATAACTTTTTATTAGAACATTTTCTTATATCTTTAAAATTTTTATTGATACAAGAATCTTTTAAATTTCCAAATTTGGTAAATGAATGAAACTTTGAAATAAGAAAATTATTTTTATCTGTAATAAAATGTTTTACTCAAATATTAAATTATCTAATTGATTTAAATTATTTATATTTTTTTTTAAAACACCCGTTAATTATGAATATTGTAGAAATATATTTGTTTCTTTTCGTAAAGTATTTAATGTTTTTAAAGACTGTATCTTGTGAACTTAGTACACCAGATTTGCAAGTAGAATTCAAACTCCAAAATCTTTGTGGTGATTTCTGTAACATACAAAAATCTTTTAAAGAGGTCTTAGATAGTTTAAAGAAAGCGAAATTGGAGAACATGGCTACTAAATCTTTAAGAAAGGAGATTAAAAAAAAGATTATTGATTTTGATCGAGATTTAATAAAAATTGCTAGTCAAATTAAAAAGCTACGTGATCTTTTTTGTAAAACGAAAAAGAACAGAGAAGATATCTTAAAGAAGGTTTTAAACAACTATTTAAAAACAACCGCGCAGATTCGTTTGGAATTTATGTCTTTTACAATTAAGTTTGAAAAAAATTTAACATTGCAATGTGAAGAATTAAGAAAACACCAAGATAATCCAGTAAACAAAGTTTTACTGGAGTCCCTCATTAAATTTGATAATTTAATTAAGAGTTTAAAAGACGCACTTTTAGATTTAAATTCTTATATTATGGAATTATCAAAAAAAATAAAAGATTAAATCTTTAAGAATTTTTTAGCTTAAAAAATATGTATTGTACATTAAATGACCCAGACATTAGAATTTAAAAGTAAATTGAGTATATTTTTTTTATCCAATGCAGTAAAATATAAATTATTCACATAAATAATTACAAAAGACAAAACATTCAAGAACAAAGAAATAATTATTTTTTATATTATTGTACCGTGTTAAAAAATATCATATTAATCTAAAGAAAATCTATTAGGCGTGTTTTCCAGTCTTTCTGGAAGTAAATCACTACATACCAAATTTTTGTTTTTAGTGTCTTTGCAAAAAATAATATGATTTTTTAAATAATTTATACTTAACTACTAATAAAGAGTTCGTTTAATTATTTATTAATTTAGATAATTCACCACTTTCAAGAAGTTCACAAATAATATCATGACCTCCCACAAATTCCCCTTTAATAAAGAGCTGAGGAAAAGTAGGCCATTTGTTGAATTTCTTTACTTGCTCTCTCATTTCTTCATTCATCAAAACATCGTAATAGACAATCTCTTCTAAATTAACATTCAAACTCCTAAGGATTTCTATTATTTTCTTAGAAAATCTACAATAGGGATTCTCAACACTCCCTTTCATAAACAGCACTATCTTTCCAGCTTTTAAAATATCCTTGATTCTTTCAGTTAATATTCTTTCTTTATTTGACTCAATTTCATCATACCCATCTTTATAATTATCATCAAGATATATTACTTGACCGTAGAACAACAAACATGGAAGCCTATCAATCTTATAAACTTTACAAATATTATCCAAAAGAGTTTTATTGGTTAATTTTATAAACCGGAATGAACTATCAAGATCAAATTCAGGATCTTCTTCATAAAATACGATTCTTTCACAATAATCAATCTCAAAAAATGGATTATTTTTTTTCGAAAAATTCATGGGTTACTTTTAACGATATTTTAAAATTCCTCTCTTTAATTGAATTTATTTGGCAAAAAGATAATAATGTATTAAACACATAGAGAGAATATTTAGAAATAACCTTTGCATTCTTATAATTAGAAAATTAGAAGAGGATTTACATAACAGTATATTTTCTAAATTACGTTTAGTTTTAAATGCCATATCCATATACTTCACCATTTAATACTTATTACTCCTCTAAAAAACTCAAAGAGAAAGTTTTAATTCAAAAAGAGCTATTTGAAATGACTTAATCATATTAATTTTATATTTTGAATTTTACGCGGAAAATAAGATTAATCATGTGTTTGTAGTAAAATTTATTATATTTTTTTATTATTTAAAAGCTGTGTATAAATTTAAAAATGAAGTTGTATGTAAATGGGTTGTTAAAGTATTACAATAGACAATAAAAAGAGAAAAAATTAAAAAAGTGTAAAACAATATACATCTATAAAATAATCAAGATTCAAACGTGAATTCATTGTTAATTTTCTTTTCTCAGTTATATTATTAAAGAAGTTATAAAGAATAACTTTGAGTGCTTACTTCACCTCTCTTTTTT
>CATOGX010000016.1:0-48270 GCA_951799405.1 Agapetus fuscipes | reverse complement strand
CGGAAATACATGAATGGTGGTAAATTTAAATTGGCTGCAAGGCGGTAAATTTAAATTGGCTGCAGTTTGAAAATATATTCTAAGTATTAAAATCATGATTGTGGTTTAAAGTCTTTTTCCATTTCTTTCTTTTCCATTATCGATATGTCACTTCACAACAAGAAGGTCGATGTTCAACTCTTCGGTCTCTTGTTTGTTGACAGTGGAACATCAATTATTCAAATCTGAATAATATTCCAAATAGTCAGTCTTGCCAACACTATACGCCCCCATGATGTTACCATCATTAAACATAGTCGTGGAGCCAACGCGGCTTCACTCTTGCTCTCTGAGGTCTTGGATCCAGCTCTAATGGGGGCAACTCTGACAAAAGCTGTAGGTTTTCTGATGATGGCTGATCAACAATCAGCTCATCTCCCGGCGCCATCCTCAGATCCAGCACATGTCTTGGCATACCATCTACTTGTACAGTATTATCTGAAACAATGGCATCAACATGACCTCTATCCCAGGTTGTGGTGCAGCGCGCTCCTGGAGGCTTCACCAGCACCCGATCTCCCACCCGATAACGACACGACTCTTCCGTTTCCTTCACCACTGATAAGGACGCTGGATGCCGCCATTTGTATGAGTAGACACTTGACGACGGCGCGTCTCGGCCCCGTGTCCCCTCACTAGCCAAATTATACCAGAAAGCTGCCACCAGTGGGGATATACCACTTCTGGCTGCCACTCGCTTTACTGTTCGGTGGTTACGCTCGACAATTCCATTTCCAGATGGGCGATAGGCCGCTCGAAACCGCTGCGCTACTCCCCAACGCTCACACAATGCCGTAACCTGTTGCGAGCGGAATGCGGTGCCATTGTCCATCAATAGCTCGTCAGGTGGACCACGTTCTCGGAACACTTCGTCAAGGTTGCCAGAAATTTCACATCCGCTCTCCGTTTTAATCTCCCGCCACACAGCGAATCGTCCTGGACCACAATCAACAATAGTCAAGAATCGGCTTTTGCCATAATGCGTCACATCCACTGACAGTCTACTCCAAGTCTTCTCAACAGACAATACTCCTTCTTCGTGCGTTGTAGGTGCTGGATCGATAGACGCACATCGCTCACACGCTCTCACGCAGTCTTCAACCGCAGCCCTTGTCACTGAGGAATCGACCATCTTGGCCAACTGAAGACTGCGATCAACTCCAAAATGATGCATAGCGTGAAGACTCTCCACATTGGCCACACATGCCAGTGACTCCTTTGCCAGCCACCGTTGACACACCCTAGTCAGCACGTCAGCCTTATTCTTCTCCGACGGCACAAAAGTAACGGTGATCTCCAGTGCACATTCCCGAGTGAGGTCACTGAAAAGGCCAAGTCTTCTTTTGACCAGCATCTCACTGGTTCCTGACACCTTGGCTCGACAATCTCCAACAAGGACTGACCTTAACCACCGCTCGGCCGTCTTGGAGTCAATCATAAGCTCAAGTTTAGTTAAACCCCACTTGAGAGCAAGGTTAACACCTTTAATGGCAGCGTCCAACTCGGCGATATTGATGTGGGCTAGATCGGCACCTTTTCTAAGCCATGCTGCATCCTCTACTACAACGCCTTCAATCTCGACGACAGCTCCCAATGCCAGAGAGCTCGCATCTGTCCAAACTCTGCCACAGGTAGTTAATGGCACATTCCAAATACCACGCACTGGATCCTCTAACTGCACTCTTGCCACAATGTTACGAATGAAAGCGTTTGCTTTTGCGCCAACAGGATCCTCCCAACCTTCGCCTTCACCGACACGCTTAGCATAGCTGCACGCTACTCGCAGCCAACTACACACCGGATAATGGCCCACAAGCTGACCACAAATGGAAAATAACTCTCGCTTCGAAAGAGCCTTATCCCCAAGTGAAGGGAGCTCATTCCCTTGTCGATATTCCAGTTGGCCATCGCTTCTCCGCGCGATTGCCAGCCCAAGGGCACGTCCGCCATCCAGTGCCTGCGGAACCTTAGCCTCCAAGCCATACCTCCTCAAATGTTCCGTCACCCTCTGCGCACTGACTACACATTCACTCACCAAAATATCGTCAATATAACTAGCAGTACCCCGAGCAACTGCCTCGTCCAAACTAAGAACATAGTCAAGGATCCGACTTATTATTCTCGGCGCACAATTAAGCCCGAACCCGAGACGAGTCAAGGGATAAGTCTGATTTCGGAACTTCACCGTCTGGTACGGCCATAAAGTTTCGTCCACCTCGATCTGAAGGTAAGCAGACTTCAAGTCCACCAACACGAGGGGCTCTGCCATCCGCCGCCACTCTCGCAACGATTGATCGCATGCAGCTGCATCAACACCTGGCCGACTTTCTACATGTTTATTAAGTTCGCGAAAGTCCAACAAAGGGCGAACTTTATGTTTATTTGCCTGGACGATCGCCATCAGAGGCAGCAATCCTGCTTGCGCCTGATTTGAAGTCGGCTTCAACCAGCCCTCCTCAATCCATCGCTGGACCTCGTCCTCGTAGGCTTCCTTACTTGGTTTATCAAAATTATTTTTATACGCGGCGACTCTGTTGGTTATCTCTGGCGGCCCCACCTTCCACTTCATGCAACTTTCCAGCGTCCATGTGTTCTATCGAACACGGCATCAAAGTCTCTATCTTCTATGTGATGGTTCTTTGTCCCTTCTACCGTTGCACCACACTCATTTTTGGCGAGAATTTTTTTTCCACTCGACACACAAACACCCCCCGCCACACTAATAAAATCCATACCCAACACTATGTCAGCCCCTGAAAACACCTTTTCCAGGAGTAAACAATCCAAGCTCACGGTCATCCCGAGCGCCTCCAGCTCAACGACCGCCCGTCCTGCACAAGAAATTCGAGAGCCGTCGACTGCTACGACGCTCTCGCAGGGCCTCGCCGACTTTTCTCCTGCCCACAAATCCGCCCTGACAATGGACCTCGAACAGCCCGTGTCCACTAGGGCTCTGACGCGCCTACCCTGTAGCCGCGCCTCCACCACAGGAAGCGCCGTTAATTTTTCATGGAGGCTGCCGGCGCACAAGCCTCCTTCCGCCCGTTTCCCTTCTTTGGGCAATTCTTTAACACGTGGCCAGACTCCTGACAGGCCCAGCAGGTGACGGTAGTGTCCGTCCCACGCTTCAAACAGTCTTTTATCATGTGCGGACCTCCGCACCTGTAGCACTTCAAGGGCTTTTTTCTTTCTACAGCCACCGATGAAAAAAATGGGCTGCGATACTCGCAGATGAGTAATCGCGCTTTAGCGACAATAGTTGGCAGCGGTGGCAATCCATCCCCGGATTCCAATTGAAGGCGGAGCTCCCTGGACACGGACTCGGGCATCCCAACGACCAACGAGAGCGCGATGATGTTATCACTCAGTTTAACTCCGGCTTGCGAAGCCAGCATCCGTAAATCCGACACGAAGACGTCGACTTCCTCTCCTGGCTGCCAGCGCCTTTGCAAGAAACGACTCCAAGCTGAGAAGCGTCCGACACCAAACACACAGCTGAGTGCTTCAGCCGCCTTCTCCCCGTCACCCTGTGTCTCTTCTGGCAAGTCAGCAAACCGATCAAACGCCGCACCTCTCAAGAAAGATGCCAAGCAACGAGAAAGATTTGTCTCCCCGTACAACTTCATCATCAATCGCAAACGTCTAGGCCACGGGTCAAACTCCCCGCCGACAAATGGCTCCATCACGTCCGCGAGTCTTGTAGACGAAATAGCTTGTGGTTTAAAGTCTTTTTCCATTTCTTTCTTTTCCATTATCGATATGTCACTTCACAACAAGAAGGTCGATGTTCAACTCTTCGGTCTCTTGTTTGTTGACAGTGGAACATCAATTATTCAAATCTGAATAATATTCCAAATAGTCAGTCTTGCCAACACTACAATGATATTATATAGCCGTTATTATAATGGCGGTAAATTTAAATTTCTGGCAGTTTGAAAATATAAATCTTAGTATTAAAATTATGTTATTAGGTATTATTGCAAAAATGTCTTTCAAATTTAAATTAAATTAAAATTTATTTTCACTAAATTTTGTATTTTAAGTTAGGCTTTTGGCTGGGGAACCGGAAATATATAAATGGTGGTAAATTTAAATTGGCTGCAGTTTGAAAATATTAATCTGAGTATTAAAATTATGTTATTATATAGCCTTTACGATAATGGCAGCAAATTTAAATTTGTGGCAGTTTGAAAATATAAATCTTAGTATTAAAATTATGTCATTAGGTATTATTGCAAAATTGTCTTTCAAATTTAAATAAAATTGATTTTTTTTTGTAATAGATTTGGTATTTTTTAAGCTATTAAATATATATCACTATTGTGAGTAAATAGATGTGTGTGTGTGAGTTTCTGCAATCTATTTATTGTAAAGGTAAATGTGCGCAACTATTTTTACCTATTTGTATCTTATTTATTACTTCACTTATTTTTATGAGTGAAACAAATTTTATTATTTTAGAATCTTGGTATCTTTTAATGTCAACATGTACTTAATTGGAGCAATACGTAATTTTATTTATTTTTATATTTTTTTGTATTCTGAAGTATCCTATCCATTATTGTATTGTTCTAAATCAGGCCTGGCCAACCCAAATTGCATCCCGGGCCGCATTGATGCCTATTGGCATACAAAAATTTTACAAAAAAATTATATAAAAAACGAAACCACAACCAGATTTGAAAAGAAAACACGCATTGAACCAACAACAAAAAATGTATTTATGTAGTAAATAGAGATGGAAAAAACGGCTTAGTAAAAAAAACGAAAAAACGCTTAAGCTTTTTCAAAAAAGCAGCTTAAAAAGCGTTTTTTCGTTTTTTGGGTTTATTGTAAATATAAAATTTAATTCATTTAGTAGTTTCAGTTTTTCCTTATTTACTCAAAAACTATTGACATTATTGAAAAATTTTTGAGTATTAAACCTAAACAATGTAAAGTTCTGTAAGTTAAAAGCAAAAAAAAAAAATCCAAAATACAGCACACACGAAAAAAAAGCTAAAAATGTAAAAAAAACGCGTTTTTTGAAATATTTTTTTGTGGTGGCAATTCTTACGTTATATATTTTGTTTAAGCTTTATAATTAAGAAAAAAAATTAATAAACATGCTTGATTTTTTTCATTACTGTAACTATTTTGCTAAGACCATAAAGTGTAAGAAACAAAAACGGCAGATTTAGCTTTATAAGTTATAACACGCCATTAGCGTTTGAAAAAGCGGAAGCAACTTTCGTTTAAAACGAAACGAAAACGTCGTTTACAAAACGATTGAAAAAATGTAGCGCGCTTTTTCAACGTTGCTTGTATAATACAATAATATGAAAATAAATAAAATTACGTATTGCTCCAATTAAGTACATGTTGACATTAAAAGATACCAAGATTCTAAAATAATAAAATTTGTTTCACTCATAAAAATAAGTGAAGTAATAAATAAGATACAAATAGGTAAAAATAGTTGCGCACATTTACCTTTACAATAAATAGATTGCAGAAACTCACACACACACATCTATTTACTCACAATAGTGATATATATTTAATAGCTAAAAAAATACCAAATCTATTACAAAAAAAAATCAATTTTATTTAAATTTGAAAGACAATTTTGCAATAATACCTAATGACATAATTTTAATACTAAGATTTATATTTTCAAACTGCCACAAATTTAAATTTGCTGCCATTATCATAAAGGCTATATAATAACATAATTTTAATACTCAGATTAATATTTTCAAACTGCAGCCAATTTAAATTTACCACCATTTATATATTTCCGGTTCCCCAGCCAAAAGCCTAACTAAAAATACAAAATTTAGTGAAAATAAATTTTAATTTAATTTAAATTTGAAAGACATTTTTGCAATAATACCTAATAACATAATTTTAATACTAAGATTTATATTTTCAAACCGCCAGAAATTTAAATTTACCGCCATTATAATAACGGCTATATAATATAATGATTTTAATACTCAGAATAATATTTTCAAACTGCAGCCAATTTAAATTTACCGCCTTGCAGCCAATTTAAATTTACCACCATTCATGTATTTCCGGTTCCCCAGCCAAGAGCCTACTGGCGCGAACGTCTCGTAAAATGTCTGAAAAGTCAAAGACAATAATGCTATGGACTCGACAATTTTGGTAGGTATTTTAAATTTGTTTGTTAATTTAAAACTCGAAAACCTTTATTTTCTGTGAAAACTAAAAACAATTTGGAAAATATAAAATAATTGTTAACCCCTTGAAAAGAAAAAGCAAGTAGGTAATAATTTAATTGAGTTTGTTCTTACTTTTGGATTAAAAACAATTTTATTTCACGACGGTGTTTTTTTCCATTGCAACGTTTTAATTATGAAATGATTCCGTGAAACTTTTCACGGAAGAAACATGTTAATCAACTATTTTTATAAGTCGTAAATAATTTCAGTCGTAAGGGAAGTCTTAAATTTAATGTTGGTCTCGGCAAATATGCGCCAAAAACAATGACACAATATAATGTGAACACAATATAAAATACCAATGCAATATTAATGACACAATTGCAATATTGCTTTCTGTTTCATAAAAATATTTTTGAGGTTAAGAACCCGTAATATATTTTCACAACTAACATTGGAATATTCAGCCAGTTTGTACAACACCACGATGAATTTTAAATTATCTGTATGATTCTTTTTATTACCGACGCATAGTTAAACTTAACACGTATTAAAATAATTTAATTCCTACATTATTTTAATCCCATTCGATGTTTGAATAAACCGCAACAGCTAAATGCCATTAGAAGAAAAAGATTCTGTTTTGTTCAAAAAATATTTTGTTCAAATGTGTGTGGAGACGGAAAACCGATAGTTGCCGCTAAAAATCGCTGTCTGACGTCACTATCGAAACTTTTTCAAAAAAATTTCGTGTGTCTAAACTGAGCCTAAGAAATAGCCTTCAGCCAAATTTTCAAACGAGAATCACAATTCACCTTTCATTCGGCAACGAATCGGTATCAGTCGCCTTCGGCCTCGCCTTTGAGATCCCGAATAGCCCTTCAGGAATATATTTACTTGTTTGCCCATCCCTATAGTAAAGGTTAAATAGCCTTACTTTTATAACATTATTTGTGCCTCCATTTACTCCATACTGTCACAACGTCTAATCTAATCTAAGCTGCAAAGATATATATCATTTAAGATTTACATTAAATGCATTTCTACAAGCAGACATGTATAATTTCGCGCTAACACATGCCGCATGTGGACCTACAATATAAAAACCCAATCTCAAATGAACATAAGCCCTGCAACTCTTGCCGTCCTTTCCTGAAACAGGGGTGACATTGTCAAAGTGAACCATTTTTTTTACAGTATGGGTGGTCAGCCGCATACGTCTATATAATAATAACAATAATGAAGGCTTAATTACGTGAATAGTCCGCAACATTGATTCTGTCCACAAGTTCGCGGCATTCCTTCAACAAGCCATAAGGTGGAGGGGCAGAGTCCTCATTCTTCAAATTATCCAGTACAGAGTCCTCGGCTTCCCAGTCCCTCTCTCGAGCCAGTCTCTCTTGCTTCACATCGCTCTCTTCAATGTCTATTTGTTCGCATAAGCGCACTAGCTGTGGATCCGCTGACTCCGTGTCAGAATCCTGTTCTAGCTTCACGACAATATCCATTGTAATTAGCTTACTATCACTCACATACAATCGATAAGCTAACAGTTGATGAGCAAATGCAAATATAAGCCCCGAAATATTTATATATTAATCTACGTTCACTTTTCATTACTTCCACATTTTCTGACAGCAAACCAGCAAACAGACTACCGGTGTGAAGACAGCCTGACAGTTGGGAAAAATTTAAATTCCCCACATAATAAAAATAATTATGAAAACATAATAGCGTATTTTCACATTTTTCTTTTTTTGTGATTTAAATTCGTTTATGCTTTATTAGCCCAAAACTTTTTGAATTTTAATTTTAGTTGTATTTTTAGCAAAGTTATAAGCATTTTAAAATCGATTTTTGAATTTTCGCGCCTAAACGCTACTAGATGAAATTTTCTCGCGTGACGTCACGGTCTTGTAAACAACGCCGTGTCAACTGACAGCCCTCACATTCATGTAATTCAAACATCGCTTTTTAATGTTTACACCGTTGAGGCTGTTATTTTTCAACAAGTTTGTGTGTTTCTTTAAAAACATTTCATTTGTTTCTGTTGTTTTCTGTTGTCAACAACACATGTCGACAGAGTATGGAATGTCAATAAAAGAAAGTGACGTCAACATATGACGTCACAGCACCGGAAATAGAAAAAGCAGATTTCATATCCGTTTAAAAACTTGTCCAAATTTCTATATTTTCTTTTTTAAGTATAAAATCGAAAAAAAATATTTTCGACTTCAAATCAACATATTATTATTTGATTTTTCGAAATCTATCAAAATAATATACTTTTTATCATATTCCTCACTATTGCAAATACCCTATTAAAAAGTAATTAAAGTAAAAATTAAATTAATAAAATAATCTAAACAAAATAAACATACGTACAACTACTGAAAAAAAAAAAAAAATAGACCGAATACCCCAGTTCTCCATAGTAAATGCACTTTTTACGGTATGGAATTTTGTGCCAAAACGAAAACATAAACACTACATTTTTATAATTTTTTATGATAACTAAGTATTCAATAAAGCAAACAAAGCAATAAAATTTTTGTGATTTTTACCGAGAATCGAAAAAAAAAATTTTTTTTACGTGCATTTTCATACGAATTTCAGTATACAGGCGCTGAAACATTATATGGAAGACACAGCACAAACACTATTTTTTTTTTTTTTTCATGACAGCAAAGTATATTATAATGAAGCATTACAAGCAATAATGAAGCAAAACAAACTATATACTTGAATGATATCATAAGTAGTGCACTCCAAATTTTTGCTTGCTAATAAATAATTATAAATATCTGTAATAACTGAATTGCGTGAAGTGTATTGGTGTTTACAGTGTAAAGCTAACTCAATTTTTTATCACAAATTGTTCGCGGTTCTCTCTGACTGCTGCTTATGTGTTTTTTTTTCAAATTAAAAATAAATGTTTCATCGCTTGTAATATCAATAAGGACTATTTTTGCAAATCTGTCCAATAAATTGCAGCCAATAAACATTATTGCTTATATTATTGCTGAAGACTTTGTAGCAGGGCTGTCAATGCAATTGGGATAAATAAAAATAAACACAATAATCAAATAAATTGTACCTGTGACATAAAACAATAATATTATACTTAAATAATATAAAACTTAAATAACCCGTGAGAAAAAAAATATATATTATAATTACAAGTAACTTCTTTTTTTTCCTCTTGTCCAACGATTTTTAACAATGGAATCAAACGTTGTTCAACTAATAACGGAGGCATCAAACCTTTTGAATACCATGCAACTGGCGCTAATAAATGGCAATAATTCTGCAGTGAAGGCAGTTAAGGAGTTGACTTCTAAATTGCTACCCACGACGGCGGGACTGGCAAGAACGATGTCCCTGATTGGAGTTTTAACCGGCAAAATGGAAGGGGAATTGCAGACATTCAAGAGTAAGCCCATTTCAATGGGCGAGTCGGAGGACTCAAAGCATAATTCTATCTTCGATGCGATTAGCGAACTCGAGGAACGACGTGAAAAATCTAAGAATGTAATGTTGATGAATATTCCAGAAAGCGCGGCCTCTACCCAGGTGCAGCGACTGAATGATGACCGCAACACTGTCATGAATATCGTCAGTAAGTTCGATGAAGTCAAAACGGATTGTATCAAGGTATCCAGAGTTGGAAGAGTGGCGGCTGACAAAGTAAGGCCTGTTAAAGTTTCCTTTGCTGATTCTTCGGAGGCCAGATATGTGCTGCGTAATAATAGGCTTCTTGGCGATGGTGTGCGAGCTAAAGCTGATCTGACTCTCTCACAGAGGGAACATCTACGGGGTCTATGGAATGAAGTCGAGGAGAGGCGAATGGCTGGTGAGGAGGAGCTGACGGTGAAATTTTTCGATTCAATTCCAAAGATTGTAAAGCTCCGAAAAAACTTACCAGGAGAATCGGCGCAACTGCCTACTATCAGAACGTCCGTGGAGTAAACACAAAACTATCTGAATTATCTATTAGTGCATCTTTAACTTCATATGATATATTGTTTTTTACAGAAACCTGGTTGAATGAAGGTGTGCGTGACGGAGAGCTTGGTTTTGACCGTTACTGTGTGTATAGGAGAGATCGTGATCGTAAAGATAGTGGCAAGTCCAGGGGAGGAGGTGTTATGATCTGCGTTGCCAAAAGGTTCAGGTCCTGTATAATAAAATGTCTGAACACTTCATTGGAGCAAATATTTGTTAAAATCATTCTCCCGATTGGAATTTTAATTGTGGCTTGCGTATATATTCCGCCAGGTTCAGACTCTGAATCCTACTCCAATCATTGTAAAGATATGGAAAGAATCCGTTTTAAATATCCAGACGCTAAAATCTTGGTTGCTGGGGACTACAATTTGCCGGGTGCCAAATGGTGTGAGTGTGAGGCCAATGCGGTGATAGATGATGAGTGTACCGCCGAAATTAAAAACATGTCCTCGTTCCTTGGTTTGGTTCAGTGTAATCTGGTACGTAACAGTTTAAACCGATTACTGGACTTAATATTTACAGATATTGATGGTCTTAATGTTTCCACAGCCGCGGAGATCATCCTGCCGGCTGATGCCCATCACCCCCCATTAGAGATAGATTTTATTGTGAATTATGAAAGGGAGTCCTTGCCGGAAAGAATTACAAAAAACTTCAAAACTTGTGACTATACGACGTCATAAATAACCATCTTAATGAGGTTGATTGGTCTTTCCTTGATACAAATACCGACGTAAATGAAATTGTGTCACAATTTTACAACGTTATAAATAGTTCCGTTCACGATTTTGTGCCTATCAAACGGCCACCATGGGGGAACTACCCCAAATGGTTCACACGCGAACTTGTTGATAAGATTAGTTTGAAAAAAAGATTGCATGCCCAGTATAAGGCAACTGGGGACCCCAGTGACTACGAAGCATTCAGTAGGGTAAGAAAGGAGTGCCAGGTGCTTTCAGCAGCGCTAAAACGTGAATTTTATAGAAACATAGAGAGTCAGTTACCAGGAACCTCCGTGAATTTGTATAAACTTGCCAAATCTTTAAAAGACGATCATAGCGATTACCCGAAAATAATGTATTTCAATGACAGGTCTGCCAATAGCGTGAGTGATGTAGTGGACTTATTTAGAAAATATTTCCTGTCAATCTACGAGGACGTTCTCATGGGTGTCAACACTCCGGCGCTCCCGCTGACTGATCGAGTTCATATCGCGCGTGTGATATTTTCCGTGTCGGACGTGCAGCGTGGTATTGATTCGCTGGATACTAATAAATCTGCAGGTCCTGATCAACTGCCGCCTGTTTTTATTAAGAATTGTTCAAATGTTATGTGTTGGATTTTACAAAAAATATTTAATAAATCTATTGAATCGGGAATTTTTCCAACAGCTTGGAAATCTAGCAACATTATTCCAATTTTCAAAAAGGGAGATAAATCTGATGTCACTAGCTATCGCCCAATATGTATACAATCCTGCATACCGAAGTTGTTCGAATGTATTTTTCTCAGTAAGATTAAGAGTGACTTAGCACTCGTTATATCGGACCAACAGCATGGTTTTATGCAAAACCGATCGACCTTGACAAACCTTTTGGAATTTCATTGTGATATCATGGATGCTTTTGTTACCAGGAGTCAGACGGACTGTGTATATACAGACTACTCCAAGGCGTTTGACCGCGTCTCCCATACAATATTGTTGGCAAAGCTTCTTTCTCTTGGTATTGATGGTGCACTCCTTGCGTGGTTTTCGAGCTATCTTGCTGAAAGGGAACTTAGGGTTTGTGTGTCGGGCGTTGTTTCATCTCCTTTTTTGGCGAAGAGCGGTGTGCCGCAGGGCTCACATCTCGGACCCATTTTGTTTAATATATTTGTCAATGATCTCCTGAGCGGGTTTGACGGGGTGAGATTTGTCATGTTTGCTGATGACTTGAAAATTTACAGAGTGGTTAACTGTATTGGTGACTGCGAGATATTACAAAGAAATATTGACGTGCTTTATGACTGGTGTGTGAAGAATGATTTAACTTTAAACATAGAAAAATGTCAAGTAATGCGTTTCCACAAAATTAAGAATCCCACGGTGTACCCTTACTCGATTGATGGTACACAGCTTATGTCGGTTGCGCAAATCAAAGATTTGGGAGTATTGTTGGACGCGGGATTAACATTTGTACCACACATAAAGGCAACTGTGGATAGGGCACTCAGAACATTAGGATTTTCCTTACGACTGTGTGAAAAATTTTATAACGTGCACACCTTTATTTATATTTTTACAAGTTTGGTGAGGCCATTGCTGGAGTATAACTCCGTGTTGTGGTCTCCTCACTACCAGGTACATATACGTAGTATAGAAAAGGTACAAAACAAACTACTTCGCTTTATCAACTTCAAACTCGGAATACCCATCTCGGATATCAATTATAACCAACTCCGAGAATCGTATAAACTTGCACCGCTCTCGGCTCGGAGAAGTGCTGCTGACATGGTTTTTCTATACAAACTCATTAATGGCTTGACCGACGCGCCCCAACTCCTATCAAAAAATAATTTCCGTGTCCCAATAAGGAACACGCGTAACGTGGATACTTTTGATGTGGCAGACTGTGCCGTGAACTACCAGTATTACTCGCCTTTTCAGCGACTGCCCAGGGAGGCGAACAAGCTGGAGGTTGATATTTTCTCCACGGGATTCTATACATTTAAAAAAAAAAAAAATAGTATGTAGGTATCCGCATTTTGTCGGTCTCTCATCATCCATTCTTTCCACAGGCCCAAGCCATCTCAACACATTTTTTTTTTTGTACCTTTAGTTTCACATTTTCTTTCTTTCTTTGCACAACACATTGTAAATTGTATGTTGTATTGCATTGTATGAAATTTTTTTAAAAAAAAATCCTTGAAATTTTAAATGATCTTTTGTTTATTCTATTAATTTTAGCAAATTTTACACCTGATTTAGTATATTATGTTTGTGACAACCCTGATCAAATAATGAAGATTTGTTGTTATTACAACAATTTTTGTATACAACAATTGCTTACACTGGTTTATGGTTTTTGCATTATTATTTTTAAAGTTTATTGTTATTATTTTTAAATTGTTAGTTCTATTGCTTTATAACCATCGTATATTTACATCTTTGTATATTATTTATGTGTCATTTATTTGTGTTATATTTTAAGATATTAGTTTTATACCTATAGATACAGTACCTACTTATGTACCTACATATTTATATTTATCGCAATGTTGTAAAAGGCTATATAGCCGTTTATTCTTCTTAAATAAATAAAAATAAATAAATAAAATTAAGTGTTTTTTTTGCAAGTGATGTGAAAAAAAAATTACAACTTCAACATTTTTACAATTTTTCATATTTTTGTGCTGGAAGACTGTGCGAGAACGGAATCATGGACACCCCTTTTTTTTCTTCTGATATGATAATTCATTATATATGATGAAGCATTATAAGCAATAAAAAATTTGTGAACTTTTGCTAGTGATGTGAAAACAAAAATCTTTCAAATTTTCATACTTTCAAATTTTTCATACTTGGGGCTGGAAGATTGTGGGAGATCGAAATCATAGACACCCCTTTTTTTTCTTCTGATATGATAGTTCATTATATGATGAAGCATTATAAGCAATAAAATTTTTGTGAACTTTTGCTAGTGATGTGAAAAAAAATACTTTCAAATTTTCATCCTTTACAATATTTCATACTTGGGGCTGGAAGATTGTGGGAGAACGAAATCATAGACACACCTTTTTTTCTTCTGATATGATAGTCCAGTATATGATAAAGCATTATAAGCCATAAAAATTTTGTGAACTTTTTCATACATGTTCTGCGTTATTTTATCGACTTTTTTGTTCGCTAAAACCCTTCCCAGATTACGTACTTAATTCTGAAACGAAAGATAGCCAAAACCGTTTAGTCCTTCACCATTTTATCGCACTACCAACGAACGGTTTTTTGGTTTTATAGTATAGAAGATATTTGTAACCATTCTGCTCCTGAAGATGCCTCATTAGGCGAAAATGTTCGAGCAAAAACAAAAAGAATAAAGTGAATAAAAACCATGTTTTACCATTGGGGCTGTCCATATATTACGTTATTCGCATTAAGGGGGGGGGAGTCTGGTCTGCGGATGATGGCAAATGATTTCCGAGTACCAAAAGTGACGTTGTTCTTGTAAATACCAATTTCTACAAAATATACTAAATATTATGTAAGTAATATAACATTATTAATTATTAAGCTCATCCATCATAACAGCAAGAGGGGGAGGGGGGGTCATTAGATAATGACTATAGGATGATTGTAGGGGGGGGGGGGGTCAAAAATCGGCCAAAATCGGCCAAAATCGATGACGTAATTTATGGACGGCCCCATTGCAATTTTTAAATATTTACAATGATTTCATACTCACCATCTTAACCCTCACACAGTGTGCTGGTTTCTGATCAATTAATACACAATACAAATCCAACCTGATCTTTTCTTGATGAGGTTTCTGGTAGAAAATTAAAATAAAAAACATTTCATTGTAAAATATCATCTTTATAACAAACGATTACAAAATATACATTAATTCTTACAAAAATTATACAAAAAAAAATAGTAAACAAATTATAAAGTTACACTTTGTAATTGAAATTACTTAATTACTGAGACAATATAGTATTACTAGGGGCGTTGCCCCTGGCTGCTACGCTGCCCAACCCCTTAACATTTGTGAAATGTTTATATTGCACATAGTTTCCTCGCGTTAAACTTCGTAGTATTAAAAAACATGTAAATAAAAACACGCAGTTTTTGTAAAAGAACATTTAGTACTTAGATTTGTTAGGCTTTGATAAAATAAATTTATGAAAATCCGCCATTACACAAAAATAATTTAAAAACACAAATGAAATTTAGATTAAACTACTCATATATTAAATTAAATTTAGATGCCCTAATAGCAAACATTCTGCCTTAGCATATTTCTTTCATTTCATTCAGAGCTATTTCCAAACCTTGTACAGCTGGACACTCAAATGCGGTCCTTGGTGAATTCATTGTAAAATAACATGTTTATTATAAACCATTACAATATACAAATTGATTGTTACAAGTAAGTAGATGGAATAGCCAGTGTTGTATACTAGTCCCTGCTGGGCACAGTTTTCTACTGACTGCAGTATTGTCAGACCTGAGAATGGCATGTATTGATTCTCAGTAGTAGGAAACAATTCATCAAAAAATCTATTATTTTGCACCTGAAATCAAACAAGTCATATTCCCAATGAAACAATTCCTCAGGCACGACCACACACCACCAGATGGTACTGACTCTACGCATGATCCCCCTCCCCCTTATACCCTCACATGATGACACCCTCAACGACTGATTCTATATCTGGACCACTTAGTATTGTGGTGCAGAGAACTGAAGACAAAAATAACAAATGCCAAAACAAGGTGTGAGCCCTTCTAAGGATGTGCATTCCTTTTAATTTGCGCGGGAAACGCAGACACATCAGCAGCTCTACCATCACTTCTTCCATACCTTAGAGGACTCCCAAGACCTTCTCTCCTTCAGCGGACTCTGGACAACCGTCTCCTGCAGTACTTATTGCCAACCACACCGAGACTTTCTCAAAGCTAGAGAAGCAAACAAGGCCACAAGGTCCTTATCAGGGCCACACTTATTCTTACTCAGAAGTTACACCATTCTTCCCTTCCCATCTTCAAACATCCACAGCATCAAGCACCCTGCTCACCTCACCAACACGGCGGTTTGAGGATCTCCCGCCTCGTGACTCAAGCGAATGCAGTAGACTTAACCCTCCTGCCATCAATATAAATAAAATCCAAGTAAATTTTATTCATCTTTCATTAACCGCCAACCAGGCAAATTTTGTAAATACGAATTAGGAGAAAGAAGAAAATTTTTTGTGAAACCGGTCTTGAAACTAAATGTAACCAAAGAAATCTACAACTAAGTTTGTTTCATTTATCTTCTACAACCACAGTTCTGTCAGTATAGAGAGACAAATACTTCAATGCACGCTGTGATCCGGCAAATAAGAGAAGAACCTATCTGGAGTCTCATCTCTCTAGCCAAACAAAACCTTCAGCCGCCTTCTAAATGTTTTAGACAAATGGCTTCTCTGCAGTGTGTCTCAATTTATGTGTTTTTAAACAACTTGATTGATTTGTTTTAAAGCTACAACTATTACAGGAAAATAGCTTCTCCCCAGTGTGTATCAACTTATGTCTTTTTAAATTACTTTTTTGATTTGCTTTAAAGTTGCAATTATTACAGGAAAATGGCTTCTCCCCTGTGTGTATCAATTTATGTGTTTTCAAATGACTTAATTGATTTGTTTTAAAGTTGCAACTATTACAGGAAAATGGCTTCTCCCCAGTGTGTATCAAGTTATGTGATTTCATAATACTTAAATGATTTGTTGTATAGCTGCAAATATTACAGGAAAACGGCTTCTCGCCAGTGTGTATAAACTTATGTGTTTTTAAATTACTCATACAATTAGTTTCAAAGCTGCAAATATTACAGGAAAATGGCTTCTCACCTCTGTGTTTCAACTTATGTATTTTTATAGAACTTGTTCGATTTGCTTTATAGCTGCAAATATTACAGGAAAATGGCTTCTCGCCAGTGTGTATCAACTTATGTCGTTTTAAAGAACATGATACATTTGTTTGAAAGCTGCAAATATTACAGGAATATGGCTTCTCCCCAGTGTGTATCAAATTATGCCTTTTTAAATGACTTTTTTTACTTGTTTTAAAGTTGCAATTATTACAGGAAAATGGCTTCTCCCCAGTGTGATTCAACTTATGTGTTATTGAAGAACTCAAAGAATTTGTTTTAAAGCTGCAACTATTACAAGAAAATGGCTTTTCCCCAGTGTGTGTCAACTTATGTGTTTTTAAAGAACTTGATAGATTTGTTTTAAAGCTGCAACTATTACAGGAAAATGGCTTCTCCCCAGTGTGTATCAACTTATGTCTTTTTAACCCTTTCAGACCTGACCATATTTCTAGATAAAAAAAAAAAATTTTTTAGAGTGGATTTCTTTATTTATATTTTTTTAAAAAATTTCCAATCTTTTTTTTTTTTTTAGTGTTAAAATTATAGATTTTTTTTTTTTCAATTTACCTTGAAAATTTACGATTTTGAGGGGAAAAATTGTCAGAGTTGAAACGCAAGCCGGCTTGACAGTTGACAGACGTTATGGCGGTTAAAATGCAGGCAAGAAACATAAAGAAAAAATATAATGCTGTAAGCAAGAATACCAGCTAGCAAATAAAAAAAACCCCAAGCCTCTATGAGTTTTGTACCTACCATGATAAAATTTTGAAATCTGTGTATGTTTAAACATACCCACGGTCTGAAAGGGTTAAACTACCCACGTGATTTGTTTTATAGCTGCAAATATTGCAGGAAAATGGCTTCTCCCCTGCATGTATTAATTTATGTTTTTTTAAATCACCGTTTAAATATGTTTTATAGCTACAAATATTACAGGAAAAAGGCGTCTTTGCAGAATGAATTAATTCTTGTGGTTTTAAATGACTTCTATGATTTGTTTTATAGCTACTACTGTCTATTTTCATTCTATTTAATTTGTTCTTCCTGTGCTGTGCAGGAACACCTGACTTCTCCTTGAGTCGCACCAATCCATCAGACGTAGCCTCCAGCTCGTGGCAGGCCAACACTCGATGTATCCACATCTGCTTTATTTGACTGCATATGTAGCTGCAGACAGGGCACACATGAGGCTCAGTGGCAGGATTCTGCGCAGGAACACCAACTCCTGAAATATAAAAAGGATACAATGATTCCTGATAATAACAAACCAAATAACAAGTCAACGACGTTACCATGTTGAAAGCACCGGTTCCCATAGATCACCGAAGTTAAGCAACATTGGGCGCGGACAGTACTTGGATGGGTAACCGCTCAGGTACACCGCGTGTCGTTGGCATCTTGGACCGGTCCGTAGTCCGTAGTGGCAGCACTTCGGACTCGTAAATGGAAGGTTGTGGATTCGGATCCCGGCGGAGCACAAAATATACCATTTATATTTCGAATGTGCTCTTCGCTGGGTTGAAAAATTCATACACCTTTACCAAAAGACCGGTCACTGAAAGGTCCATCCAACCTTACAACAACTGGGTCTTGCTTGAGAATTGGCGATTTCTACAGCGACGACCAAGCTCGCAGAGGGCTCTTGAGGTGTGACACACACAAAAACAGCACTCACCAAATAAATCATCCTAATATTATTATTTTTATTATATACTGTAAAAAATGGTTCACTTTGCCAATGTCACCCCTGCTTCAGGGAAGGTCGGCAAGAGTTGCAGGGCTTATGTTCATTTGAGATTGGGTTTTTTATATTGTAGGTCCACATGCGGCATGTGTAAGCGCGAAATTATGCCTGTCTGCTTGTGGGAATGCATTTAATATGAATCTCAAATGATACATATCTTTGCAGCTTAGATTTAGATTTTTAGATTTAGATTATATATTAATTTTTAAAACACACACATAAAATGAATTATAGCTAAATATATGTAAGACTCATGTCAGTGTTTGTGGTCAGACTCCTCTGAAACGGCGAGACAAATTCTTATTCAATTTTCTACGCATATTTGATAGGTATGAGAATCGGCCAACACGTATATTGTATACAGCTATATGATTAAGAAGAGTGCACACAGATTTCTTTTTTCATTTTTTTTCGACCAAATAAGCAGTTTATCATATTTTATTATTATTTGACATCAAAAAAATATCTCCTTGACTGATAGGTTGGGATGCGGCTGACCACCCATACTGTAAAAAATGGTTCACTTTGCCAATGTCACCCCTGCTTCAGGGAAGGTCGGCAAGAGTTGCAGGGCTTATGTTCATTTGAGATTGGGTTTTTTATATTGTAGGTTTTTATATGCGGCATGTGTAAGCGCGAAATTATGCATGTCTGCTTGTGGGAATGCATTTAATATGAATCTCAAATGATACATATCTTTGCAGCTTAGATTTAGATTTTAGAAAACATACATACGATCTGAAATTTTCACATTACTACTCTCACTTTTCAATTGATAATTACGATTTTAGTATTTTTCGTAAGATTTGGACACAAGAAAAGAATGAATGACGAAATACTGACGAAGAGAGAGTAAGCTGCAAGTATGAATGAAAGCCTTGGAAGAGGTAGACCGAGAAAAGTATGGATGGATCAAATTTCTGAAATAGCGAAATAATTCAGAGACATAACAAAAGGAGAGAGTGTATGAAAAAGATTATGACTCTGATTGAAATAAAAGAAAAGTATGTAAGGACCTGTGAGGGTTTTCCTCTGTCAGATGATCGACACAATTAATAATATAACAACCACTTTAAATGTTTACTTTTATTCGTTTCACAATTATTTATAACCACAACACAATAATATTTATTATTCTAATTTACACCAGCTCGTGGCTCTCCCGCCAGGGAAGCTTCTTCTCTCTTTCTGCATTCTTTTGTTTTCCTTTTTTTTATTCAAATTCAAATATAATGTTCCATTCCACCAAACAAACAAATTCATCTCGTTACAGACCGAAAGAAATGGCAGTTGATCAGGGGCGTGCATCCCATCAAGGCACATGCACCTAATAGATAAGCAATACAAACATGGTAACAAACGCCTTTACGCTTGATATTGAGATTTAAAAATACAGAAATGAGTTTGATAGGTGCCACCGTTAGCATTTCAGTCAATTCCAAATGAGATATTTTAAGGAATGGGAGAAAATATTTTTTCTGAAATGTATTTGCCTACACTCTATGCACGCGCCTGGCGTTAATTTGCTATGTTGGCTGCTAGGGCATTTAATTGTAAGTCCAACTTTAATTTCAATTTTAAATTTGATTTTTAAGTTGTTAGCTAAAGTCATTTTTTGTGCAACACTTTCAATATTTTGTGCTTCTTGACTGATAGGTTGGGTTGGTATGAGACTAACCCCACTGTGCTGTAAAAATTGATTGACTTTTGCCAATCCCACCCCGCAACGTGGTGAAAACGGGCATCTGTGTCCTGTCTTGTTTCGCAAATAATAGTTACTTTTTGTGTGTCATATATTAGTTTCTGGATTCCTATCTTGATCTTTGCAGGATTAACGGCTTATTTAATGACGTTTTTTATTTTTATTCCTGTAATGTCTTCTCTTTTTGATTTTATTACAATTTTGTGTCCGCTGTTTTGTTTGCGGGTTCCGTTGACATCTGTCTTCTTGGCAATGTCCGCCATTGTGACACTTCCAGTCTTTCTCTTCTCGGGCATCCTTGCTCCCAGCTCCTCCACTTTGGCGACCTTAAGACTAAGGCTTTTTTTTATCTCTGCCATCTCTTCGTATAATGCATCGATTTTGCTGCGGAGCGGCCTCAGCTCACGCAGCTCAGCCTTAATCTGGCGCAACTCCTCCATGAGCTCTGTATGAGGGGACGGTGTAGGTGCAGGAGATAAATTTGCTATTTCAGGCGTCGCCTTTGCTTTCCTGCGGGTTTCCCTTTTTAGCGGCATATTAAATAAAATATTTTTTATTAATGTACACTTATGTTGAGTTGTTTTGATCACTTTTAGTATTTTAACCTATTTTTTGTTTCTTCCAATCACTCAAATCAACACTATTATTGTTGTATGCTCTCACCATCGCTCTCACAATATAATATGATTTTAAATTAGAAGTGCATTAGACATTTAGCGAGCCATTTAAAAACGGATTTTACAAACTGTGTTGTAGGTAGGTTCATAAAATCCGTTTTGATTTGCTTGCAGATAATTTCAAACTTTGTGCCGCGTTAATTCCTCCGCGTTCCTACCAAAATACACAGAGACGAAATATTTTTGATTTTCATATGCAAACATAATCAGTAATTCTTTCGTCATCTGAACCGTTGCTTCCCAAGACGAAATTGAAGTAAATATTGTGTGTTTTCTAAGGTAATAATTTCTAAAATTCGACTCAAAACAACAAAGCTGCCGTAAATAACAGATGAGAAAAGACGCCATATTGGAATTAGCTATAGCATAAAACGTATGCTCTCCAAGATCGGCTGGCAAGAAAAACGTTGCTATTAGACTATTTTCTTGCTAAAGCATATTTCAAAATACCGTTTTTAAGATTTTAAGCAATAGCAAGTCATTTTTATGCTATTAGGCGCATATGCTAACGATGAAACTACCGGGCCTAAGCCTGCTCTGAGCTGGAGTTGCGTCAGCCTAAGTTAGCATACATTTGCAGGTTAGGTTTGAGTGTTCGTTGAGCTCGGGACATAAGCCTAACTTCTTCAGAAATGTTCAAGAATCAAAATTAAGCAAAACGCGGGCTCAACGCACGACAAAAATGTCGAATAATAGCACTGAAAGGATTTACAAAAATATAATGTTTTACAATATTATAGACAACATTAATTTCTACAAAATTTCAAATTTTTTTTTGAAAAAAATTAAATAAAGCACCGTTTACACAACCTGAAATTTTAAATCGAAAATATATCAAAAACACATTAAAATGCAAAATATTTCAATTTGTTTTAGATTTGATAGAAAGAACAAAATTATCACTTTAATTCGCAATCATTTTTTTTTTACTTTTTTGAAAATTCAAGATGGCTTCGGAAGAGCTGAAAATTTTAAAAGTGATTTTCTCAAAAATGGCTCCAACGATTTTTCTCAAATTTTCTGTCAATCCGATTATAATCATTGCTTCATCATAATCTCGGTTTAGGGAGTTGCCATACAAAAGAAAAACAAAATTGAAAAATTCTTGGCAGGTTAATAAAAAAAATTATCTACAAATGTAAGACAATAATGATACAAATGTAAGACAATAATGTCACACTCCTCCGAAAAGGCTTGACTGATTTTTAATGAAATTTAACATATTAGTAACGACCTTAGTTTTAAGTAGAAACGAAGAAAGTATATGTTGGTAGAATAGATGGATGTCGTGGTAGAGGAAGACCGAGAAAGGTATGGATGGACCAAATATCCGAAATTGCGAATGAATGGAATATCCAGAGTCATAATAAAAGAAGAGCTTGTATGAAGTAGGTTATGACTCTGGAGGAAATGAAAGAAGTATGTAAGGATAGAAAGAAATGGCGGTTGATCTGTGATGTTGGCGGCTGGGGTTTGTTAAAGTAAAATTGGTTTTATGATTTAGTTTTTTATGTCCATGTATAATGTATATATTGTTATTTATTGATTTAAAAAAATGTAATTTGTCATGTATGTTCCTTGACTTATAGGTTGTTATGCGGCTGACCACCCATACTGTAAAAATTGGTTCACTTTGCCAATGTCACCCCTGTTTCAGGGAAGGACGGCAAGAGTTGCAAGGCTTATGTTCTTTGAGATTGGGTTTTTATATTGTAGGTCCACATGCGGCATATGTTAGCGCGAAATTATACATGTGTGCTTGTGAGAATGCATATTTTGTGAATCCCCAATACCTTTGCCACTTATATTCGGAAAAAAATAATTCCTTTTTTCACGATCTATTGATGATACAAAATTCATATTTTCTTCATGTTAGCTTTGATTTGCTACCTCGTATGGACGATTCGAGCTCAAGTTTGCATATCGAAAATTGAATATTAAGTAAGAAGATCGAGTATGTAGTAAAACTTGGTTCACTTTTGCCAATGCCCCCCTGGTTTCAGCGAAAATGGCAGGAGTTGCAAAGTTTATGTACACATGCAGCATGTGTAAGCATGTACTTACAATGTACTTACTTTTGGGCATGTATTTAATATGAGTCTAAAATGACAAAATATCTTTGCAACTTAGATTATATGTTTTGAAATGTAATTTTTTGTGTATGTTCCTTGACTTATAGGTTGGTATGCGGCTGACCACCCATGCTGTAAAAATGGTTCACTTTGCCAATGTCACCCCTGTTTCAGGGAAGGATGGCAAGAGTTGCAGGGTGTATGCCCATTTGAAATTTGGTTTTTATGTTGTAGGTTCACATGAGGCATGTGCAAGCGCGAACTTTACGTGTCTGGTTGTGAGAACGCATGTGATGTGAATCTCCAATGTAACATATCTTTGCAACTTAGATTAGATTAGATTAGACGGATCTAAGAAATGTTGAAAGTGCCACCATAAATCTTGTGGTGCGACTTGTAATTTGGTGTACAAATTGTTTCACTTCTGCCTGTTTAAAGTTAAGTAAGCATATATTGCACATTATGTGTATGCACAAACTAACATGTGTTTCCTTTTGGGCATCCATTCAATATGAACCTTAAGGCCCGGTATATTGAACTGTAGTAATATTTAAGTTAACTATTACTTGAACTTGTATTCAAAATACTCAATCTCGAGTTAACTAAAACCGAACATTGCCGAAGTATGAAGCCACGCCCCCAAATCTTGGAAATAATTAAAATGCCATTAAAAAGCTTTAAAACAAACAACTATTTATAAAAATCATATGCCTAACCTTCATTAAGCTAGAAAACGACACAAAAATTTTTAAGTTTGCGACAATTTTGATGTATCCTTACATTAAAAAAGAACAGCTGCTGTCAGTGATGCCCCGCCATCTTGAAAATCGAAAGTTAAAGTTACTAAATATTTACTGCCGATATTCGGTGAGTAAAATATTATGATGATTTAACTAAAATTGCATTTTAGTTAACTTTACGATACTTCAAAATACCGGGCCTAAATGTGTGCATATATTTGTAACTGAGATTAAAGACTTATTTATTTAACCTTGAACGCTTTTCATGACTTTGACAGTTGAAAAGCTAAATTGCATTTTTAAAAAAAGAGTTCTGTTTGGTAAAGGCTGTTGATGAATAAAATCTTTTATTCCATTTTCAAATTTTGTACCTACCAGTTTATTTTATTAATTTGATTTTGTTTAACCCCTTACAATATTTCAAACCGAACACATTTAATGAAATTTGAATATGGAACAAAAATCTGTCAATTAGATGAAGTTGGAAATGATCAATTCCCATATAAAAACGACGTTCAGCATTTCACAAATTTAAACATGTTCTGCGTTATTTTATCAACTTTTTTGTACGCTATAACCCTTCTCAGATTACGTCCTTTATTTTGAAACGAAAGACAGCCAAAACCGTTTAGTCCTTCACCATTTTATCGCATTACCAACGAACGCTTTTTTGGTTTTATAAGTATAGATAGATTTATGTCTCCATTTACTCCATACTATCACAACGTCTATATAATAATAACAATAATGAAGGCTTAATTACGTGAATAGTCCGCAACATTGATTCTGTCCACAAGTTCGCGGCATTCCTTCAACAAGCCATAAGGTGGAGGGGCAGAGTCCTCATTCTTCAAATTATCCAGTACAGAGTCCTCGGCTTCCCAGTCCCTCTCTCGAGCCAGTCTCTCTTGCTTCACATCGCTCTCTTCAATGTCTATTTGTTCGCATAAGCGCACTAGTTGTGGATCCGCTGACTCCGTGTCAGAATCCTGTTCTAGCTTCACGACAATATCCATTGTAATTAGCTTACTATCACTCAAATACAATTTATAAACTAACAGTTGATGAGCAAACGCAAATATAAGCCCCGAAATATTTTATTAACCTACGATACTCTGTGAACCTACGTTCAACCTACGTTTATTTTTCATTACTTCCACATTTACTCTTGTGCCTAGGGATGGGCGAAATATATCGCTTTATCAAAAGTACCGATATATTTTTTTTTAAATATCGATATTTTTCTCGATATTAGAAATACCGATTAATCGATATCTCGATATTTTTTTTCAAGTATCAAAATCGTATCGAAAACGATATTTTTTTTCAAATGTGACTTTTCTCCTAACACTTTATAGGTGGCTGTGTTTGGAAGCCAACATTTTTACGTATGGCAAATCGCAAATATATTTCGATAGTGTTTAAAAATATCGATTCGATATATATCGATATTTTTTTTCCATTTGCCCATCCCTACTTGTGCCTCTTGTGAAAACAGACTTGTGAAAATAGCCCCCTATGCTGTAAACTAAAACAAATCCCTAAATATAGGGAAAATAAAAAATACATTTCCGGAGGCTTTGTCTATGGTTTTTGGAGCTAAAAAAAAGCGCGAAATCAATGAATTCAAAAACATTCTTCAAAAATGTATTTTTACGTAACATAGTTGCAAGTTGCAGGATTATGTGAATTTACGATTTGAATATGAAAAATAAAAATAAAGCTTTGGGCACAACCGCCTCCAATAAACCAACTCCTATTTCAAAATGTATCGAAAGATCAAAATTTTCATATGAACAGTGGAACTTAAGATTTTTTTTTCCCCACAAAGATACTGTAACTCTGTCGCCATTCCGCTAGGGGTGGCCAGAGCCTCTGCAGAGTTGCCTCCATTTTTTCCTATCCTGACATACCTCTTTCAATTCCTTCATTTCCATCACCTTTTTCATGCATTTTCTTCTTTTACGCTCACTTTGTATATCCCATTCTTTCACAATCTCCTCAATCTGATCACTCCATACTTTTCTCGGTCGTCCCTTCCCTCTTTTTCCTTTCACACTTTCTTTGTATACATACTTTGTCAGTCTATCATCTTTCATTCTTTCCACATGCCCAAACCATCTCATCACATTCTTTTGTACTTTAACTTTCACATCCTCTTTCAAATTACATTATTTTTTTACCCATTCATTCCTAACTCTATCCCTCAAAGTTTTTCCTGTCATACTTCTCAAATGCTTCATTTCCACCGTACATACTTTACTCATTTCGCTATCATTCACTGTCCATGCTTCACTTCCATACATCAAAGTCGGTAACAATATGCCATTGTGTACCGCCATTCTCAGATCCATCGTCAATCGCTTGTTCTTTGCTATTCTTCCTATTGCACCGACCACTTGCTTTCCCTTGCACACCCTATTCTCAAGTTCTCTTGTCATCTTTCCATTCTTTTCAAACATACTACTTCCCAAGTATCTAAATTCATCCACAATTTCAACTTTCGTACCATTCAACATGAACGTGCATTCTTCAGTTTCATCCCTTCTGTCAAAAATCAGTACTTTCGTCTTACTTGCATTAATTTTCAACTTGCTTGCACACAGAGCATGGTTCAAACTAGAGAGCATTGTCTGGAGTTCCGCTGCTGAATCAGCAATTAATACTGCGTCATCAGCATAAAGCAGAACTTCGACTTTTCTCTCTCCAATTTGTATGCCATGTCCTTCCAGATTCGCTTGTTTAACACAATGATCCATGATTATATTGAATAACCATGGGCTCATTATGCAACCCTGTCTCACACCTTTGTACACATTAAAATACTCGCTGTATTCTCCATCCACCCTGACACACGCCCTGCTATTTACATAGATGGCGATAGATGACAAAGATTCATTTATTATTGATGGAATCATTACTTATGTAATTACCTACAAAATATAAAAGTTTGAAAAAAAATCTATGGGCACAACCCCCTCAAATTAACTGCCTCCTTTTTCAAAATGTACCAAAAAATAGCAATTTTCATAAAAACTGTGCAACTTTAGATATTTTTTTCCCCACAAAGATGCAAGAACAAAATTTATTATTGATGGAATCAATACTTATATAATTACCTACAGAATATAAATTTTCTTGGATAAACAATTATTGATATTTATTCTTGACTGATAGGTTGGTATGCGGCAGCGGCTGACCACCCATCCTGTAAAAAATGGTTCACTTTGCCAATGTCACCCCTGCTTCAGGGAAGGTCGGCAAGAGTTACAGGGTTATGTTCATTTGAGATTTTGTTTTTTATATTGTAGGTCCACATGTGGCATGTGTAATCGTGAAATTATGCATGTCTGCTGGTGGGAATGCATTTAATATGAATCTCAAATGATACATATCTTTCCAGCTTAGATTTAGATTAGAAAAGCCAAACCCACCTTTTTTTGATACACGTTTCCACCCCCTCGTTTAATGCGATACATTTTTTTTACGAGCGTCTCAAAACAGTATGACTGATGGCTGCGAAACCGGAAATTCATGGATGGCGGCAAATTTAAATTGGCAACAGTTTGAAAATAGAATAGTAATATTGAGTTTACGTGTCAAGTTAGCTCTTACTGGTATTTTCAACGTTAGCATAGTGACTATATAGCCGTTTCGGGGGAGTGTCACCACATATGCACGCCCACAGACAACGACATGTAAGTTGGCGCTTACAAATATGTACCTACTTACAAAAAAAACATACCAAACGTCACATGAATATAACCCAGCAAAAAAACATCAAACCTCACATAAATACAACCCAGCTCTTGCCGCCTCTTCATAAATGGAGTGAAATAAAAAGTGAACCGATTACAAAATATTTCTTGACCTTTTGTATGTGCATTCCCATTCACACATTAAATTTAAAACACTTGTATGAACAGAATGCTCTCAGCACAAATTTGATTTTTTCCCTGCAAGCAAACATCACTTGTATGGGTCTGCTGTCCTTAGCTTTCAATAAAAAAATGTTTGTTTGCATTTTTCTTAGCAACCTGGCCGAATGACATCACAATTTTAAAGATGGCGATTCATGCGCAGACCTCATCGTGTTTGTGTTGAAAAAAATTTTTTTTCAATTGAAAACATAATTGTTGATCTGTAATGTTGTCTGTAATCTGTAAAGTTATTTAAGATATAAAGTTCTGTATGGTTTTTCTTCAAATATCATTTAAACACTTGTAAAACGTAGTTGATTATTTGAGTTACCTTACTTATAGTCTGGTATGCAGCTTCAATACTGTAAAAATGACACTCCTGTTTCTCCAAAGATCAGCAAGAGTTGCATGGCTTAAATAAGTTATTTTGAGATTTGTGTTTTGAGAGATGAGGGTTGTATGGAGATTCACGTTATATTAGGTGGTGGTTGAGGCATGGAGTATCTGTGACTGCAGCCCCCGATCTCTTCTTCATGAGGTTATTTTGTGGAAATACAAACAAATATTACATTGCAAGATAAAATCTTTATTTTTTTTAAGAAATCCTGTGCGGGAGACTCCCTAGATTCTAAAGCCTCTAGAGGTCTATGACACTTGTTGTAGTGCCGCAGAGCTGTACGAGCTTGGTCGTCGCTACAAAGCGCCAATACTCAAGCAAGACCCAGTTGCTGTAAGGCTGGATGGACCTTTGGTGACCGGTCATTGGTAAAGGTTTATGAATTTTTCAACCCAGCGAAGAGCACATTCGAAATATAAATGGTATATTTTTGCTCCGCCGGGATCCGAATCCACAACCTTCCATTTACGAGTCCGAAGTGTTGCCACTACGGACCATGGACCGGTCCAAGATGCCAACGACACGCGGTGTACCTGAGCGGTTACCCATCCAAGTACTGTCCACGCCCAATGTTGCTTAACTTCGGTGATCTATGGGAACTGGTGCTTTCAACATGGTAACGTCGTTGGTCTAAACAATATCCATTTTCATTGTTATCATTAGAATGGTAGCTATAATCTTAGTTGCAAACATGTATTGATATTTAAGGCTCCTTTATATCCTAAATCTGCCATTTTTGTTTCTTAAAGTTTATGGTCTTAGCAAAAGAGTTACAGCAATGAAAAAAATTAAGCATGTTTATTAGTTTTTTATCTTAAATATAAAGTGTGAACAATATATATAACTTAAGAATTGCCACCACAATAAAATATTTAAAAAACACATGATTTTTTTTACATTTTTAGCTACTTTTTTGTGTGTGCTACATTTTGGAAATATATTTTTTCCTTTTTTATTAAGTACCAACTATACATTGTTTAGTGACATATTGGATCAATGTTTTATAATGTCAATATTTTTTTAGTAAATATGGAAAAACTGTGTTATTTGATTTAATTCATAGTTTCAGTTTTTTATAACCAACTACTATTTGCCGTTTCTATAGCAACCACGTTCGAACATCAGCCATAGTACATGAAAATTTTCATCTTATTGCTATTTCCTCCTCACTGTGTTCAATCCTTGTTCAAATGAAAATAAATATATTTTATGTGTTGAGTCAAATAAAAATTGTTAATAAATTTAAAATTCATCAAATTTATTTATCAAAATACTCCAAATTGAAGCTTTCCTTCTTTCAAAAGAAAACAATGCTTGAAAAACTTAAACAGTTACTTGGCTAATAGGTCGGTATGAGGTTGATCGCCAATGCTATAAAACCTTGGTTCACTTTGCCAATGTCACCCGTGCTTCTGGAGTTGCAGGGCTTATGTTTATTTGAGTTTTAATGTTTAAATTTATATGCGACATGTATAAGCGCGACCTTGTATGTGTCTACTTGTGAGCATGAATTTAATAGGAATCTATCTCTATAATCTAAGCTGCAAAGATATGTTAACATTTAAGGCTCATTTTAAATGCATGCCCACAGACAAGGGCGTCGCCAAGGGGGGGCAGGGAGGGGCAGCTGCCCCCCCCTAGAGATTCTAAAAAAGTTGCCAAATATAATACAACTAAAGTCGTCTTTGAGTTGATTTGCTTGAAGTTTAAGCTTTGAACAATTATTCCCGTACGTCGAAACTCAAATGAATTCACCAATTCCACTCCTAATATTCCGTACGCTCAACTACGCTCCGCCTCAGTGTTGCCACCTTAGCCCTTTTGGGGCTAGATCTAGCACTTTTTACTGTAGGTGAATTCGTTGTTTAATGATTCAGCCCGAAAAGGGATTTCTAGCCCTTTTCTAATCTAATCTAATCTAATCTAAGCTGCAAAGATATATATCATTTAAGTTTTATATTAAATGCATTCCCACAAGCAGATATGTATAATTTCGCGCTAACACATGCCGCATGTGGACCTACAATATAAAAACCCAATCTCAAATGAACATAAGCCTTGCAACTCTTGCCGTCCTTCCCTGAAACAGAGGTGACATTGGCAAAGTGAACCAATTTTTACATTATGGGTGGTCAGCCGCATAACAACCTATAAGTCAAGGAACCTTTTCATTTACTTAAAAATATTGTACGAAAATCTGAAATTTGCGCCATGCTAACATCGCGATAACATCGAACTTGCGCAATTTTTGTCATATATATTGTTTTTTTTTTTGGTAGATACCATTTGTTCGATTATGGCAACATATCTATGGCAACTAAATGATTCAAACGGAAAATTTGTTAATTTTAGTTTGTAAAATAACTAATATTTTTAATTTTTGAACCTAATTTTGAAAAAAAAAATTGTGATTCAAACTAAAAAATAAATACATAATTGAAATCATTAGTCCATGTGTTTTTTTAGCCTTTTTTTACACCAACTCTTTTTGTGCTCCTTTTAGCCCGATCTAGCCCTTTTTAGCTTCTTCAATTGCCCCCATTACTAAAACTAAGGTGGCAACACTGCTCCGCCTGGTCTACTCTATCGTTGAAGCGGGAGAGGGGGAGGGGGGTGGGGCTTCCACACGCTTGCCTCAAACGCCTTGAGTCAAGGGCTTGCAAGCGCTTGCAAGCTCTTGGAAAACCAAACAGGGTCATCCACACGCTTGTGCGTGCGTCTGTGTGTGTTAGAATAAGCTAGCATGGCGGACGTCCAGCTTTTAGCTATAACATTTGGATAAACTTATTTTTATTTAAAAAAAAAACAAAACAAAAAGAGAGAAACTAAAAAGAAACGAATAATTCGGCAAAGACGATGGTGGATGATCAAAATTCATAGAAACCGTACCGCACCAGAATGCGCGCGCACAAGTATGTGTGTGCCTGGCATGCGCATGCGTGAATTCCCTTTGACTTGCGTCAAAAAACCGACTCTGGTCGGATCGGCGACAAGCTGAGCCAAGGCGGCTTAAGCCACGCCCCCAGCTGAGCCAAACGGCCGTCCACACGCTCGACTTGGCTCGACTTGGCAAGCGTGTGGATGCCCCATAATGGGGCTTCCACACGCTTGCCAACCCATCTCAAGTCAAGCGCACAGTGTGTCGTCTAGAACATGCTAGCTGGACAAAATTAGTCAATTAGACAAAATTTTGTCCAGCTAGCATGTTCTAGACGACACACTGTGCGCTTGACTTGAGATGGGTTGGCAAGCGTGTGGAAGCCCCAATGTTTTAATTAACCTAATATAAACAAACAGCGACCACTATAATATTAAAATCGGGTAATTTAAAAAAAATACTCTACACTTATTCAAATTCAAACTCCTTTTTATTTTATTTTTCTAATAAATGTTATTATAACTCATTTACAAGTTTTTTTTATTGCATAGTCAAGAGCTCATGCTCGTGTAGCTTTACACATTGGACTCTGTACTGTCACAGAATATAAATGTATATAGTACTAAGATACTGTTGTTATTACAATCGCTGTAGATGTAAGGCTCGTAGTAAAAGTGAAAAGTTTCTGTGGTTTAAAGTCTTTTTTCATTTCTTTCTTTTCCATTATCAATATGTCACTTCACAACAAGAAGGTCGATGTTCAACTGTCCGGTCTCTTGTTTATCGACAGTGGAACATCAATTATTCAAATCTGAATAATATTCCAAATAGTCAGTCTTGCCAACACTACACGCCCCCATGATGTTACCATCATTAAACATAGTCGTGGAGCCAACGCGGCTTCACTCTTGCTCTCTGAGGTCTTGGATCCAGCTCTAATGGGGGCAACTCTGACAAAAGCTGTAGGTTTTCTGATGATGGCTGATCAACAATCAGCTCATCTCCCGGCGCCATCCTCAGATCCAGCACATGTCTTGGCATACCATCCACTTGTACAGTATTATCTGAAACAATGGCATCAACATGACCTCTATCCCAGGTTGTGGTGCAGCGCGCTCCTGGAGGCTTCACCAGCACCCGATCTCCCACCCGATAACGACACGACTCTTCCGTTTCCTTCACCACTGGTAAGGACGCTGGATGCCGCCATTTGTATGAGTAGACACTTGACGACGGCGCGTCTCGGCCCCGTGTCCCCTCACTAGCCAAATTATACCAGAAAGCTGCCATCAGTGGGGATATACCACTTCTGGCTGCCACTCGCTTTACTGTTCGGTGGTTACGCTCGACAATTCCATTTCCAGATGGGCGATAGGCCGCTCGAAACCGCTGCGCTACTCCCCAACGCTCACACAATGCCGTAACCTGTTGCGAGCGGAATGCGGTGCCATTGTCCATCAATAGCTCGTCAGGTGGACCACGTTCTCGGAACACTTCGTCAAGGTTGCCAGAAATTTCACATCCGCTCTCCGTTTTAATCTCCCGCCACACAGCGAATCGTCCTGGACCACAATCAACAATAGTCAAGAATCGGCTTTTGCCATAATGCGTCACATCCACTGACAATCTACTCCAAGTCTTCTCAACAGACAATACTCCTTCTTCGTGCGTTGTAGGTGCTGGATCGATAGACGCACATCGCTCACACGCTCTCACGCAGTCTTCAACCGCAGCCCTTGTCACTGAGGAATCGACCATCTTGGCCAACTGAAGACTGCGATCAACTCCAAAATGATGCATAGCGTGAAGACTCTCCACATTGGCCACACATGCCAGTGACTCCTTTGCCAGCCACCGTTGACACACCCTAGTCAGCACGTCAGCCTTATTCTTCTCCGACGGCACAAAAGTAACGGTGATCTCCAGTGCACATTCCCGAGTGAGGTCACTGAAAAGGCCAAGTCTTCTTTTGACCAGCATCTCACTGGTTCTTGACACCTTGGCTCGACAATCTCCAACAAGGACTGACCTTAACCACCGCTCGGCCGTCTTGGAGTCAATCATAAGCTCAAGTTTAGTTAAACCCCACTTGAGAGCAAGGTTAACACCTTTAATGGCAGCGTCTAACTCGGCGATATTGATGTGGGCTAGATCGGCACCTTTTCTAAGCCATGCTGCATCCTCTACTACAACGCCTTCAATCTCGACGACAGCTCCCAACGCCAGAGAGCTAGCATCTGTCCAAACTCTGCCACAGGTAGTTAATGGCACATTCCAAATACCACGCACTGGATCCTCTAACTGCACTCTTGCCACAATGTTACGAATGAAGGCGTTTGCTTTTGCGCCAACAGGATCCTCCCAACCTTCGCCTTCACCGACACGCTTAGCATAGCTGCACGCTACTCGCAGCCAACTACACACCGGATAATGGCCCACAAGCTGACCACAAATGGAAAATAACTCTCGCTTCGAAAGAGCCTTATCCCCAAGTGAAGGGAGCTCATTCCCTCGTCGATATTCCAGTTGGCCATCGCTTCTCCGCGCGATTGCCAGCCCAAGGGCACGTCCGCCATCCAGCGCCTGCGGAACCTTAGCCTCCAAGCCATACCTCCTCAAATGTTCCGTCACCCTCTGCGCACTGACTACACATTCACTCACCAAAATATCGTCAATATAACTAGCAGTACCCCGAGCAACTGCCTCGTCCAAACTAAGAACATAGTCAAGGATCCGACTCATTATTCTCGGCGCACAATTAAGCCCGAACCCGAGACGAGTCAAGTGATAAGTCTGATTTCGGAACTTCACCGTCTGGTACGGCCATAAAGTTTCGTCCACCTCGATCTGAAGGTAAGCAGACTTCAAGTCCACCAACACGAGGGGCTCTGCCATCCGCCGCCACTCTCGCAACGATTGATCGCATGCAGCTGCATCAACACCTGGCCGACTTTCTACATGTTTATTAAGTTCGCGATAGTCCAACACAGGGCGAACTTTATGTTTATTTGCCTGGACGATCGCCATCAGAGGCAGCAATCCTGCTTGCGCCTGATTTGAAGTCGGCTTCAACCAGCCCTCCTCAATCCATCGCTGGACCTCGTCCTCGTAGGCTTCCTTACTTGGTTTATCAAAATTATTTTTATACGTGGCGACTCTGTTGGTTAGCTCTGGCGGCCCCACCTTCCACCTCCATGCAACTTTCCAGCGTCCATGTGTTCTATCGAACACGGCATCAAAGTCTCTATCTTCTATGTGATGGTTCTTTGTCCCTTCTACCGTTGCACCACACTCATTTTTGGCGAGAAAATTTTTTCCACTCGACACACAAACACCCCCCGCCACACTAATAAAATCCATACCCAACACTATGTCAGCCCCTGAAAACACCTTTTCCAGGAGTAAACAATCCAAGCTCACGGTCATTCCGAGCGCCTCCAGCTCAACGACCGCCCGTCCTGCACAAGAAATTCGAGAGCCGTCGACTGCTACGACGCTCTCGCAGGGCCTCGCCGACTTTTCTCCTGCCCACAAATCCGCCCTGACAATGGACCTCGAACAGCCCGTGTCCACTAGGGCTCTGACGCGCCTACCCTGTAGCCGCGCCTCCACCACAGGAAGCGCCGTTAATTTTTCATGGAGGCTGCCGGCGCACAAGCCTCCTTCCACTCGTTTCCCTTCTTTGGGCAATTCTTCAACACGTGGCCAGACTCCTGACAGGCCCAGCAGGTGACGGTAGTGTCCGTCCCACGCTTCAAACAGTCTTTTATCATGTGCGGACCTCCGCACCTGTAGCACTTCAAGGGCTTTTTTTTTTCTACAGCCACCGATGAAAAAAATGGGCTGCGATACTCGCAGATGAGTAATCGCGCTTTAGCGACAATAGTTGGCAGCGGTGGCAATCCATCCCCGGATTCCAATTGAAGGCGGAGCTCCCTGGACACGGACTCGGGCATCCCAACGACCAACGAGAGCGCGAGGATGTTATCACTCAGTTTAACTCCGGCTTGCGAAGCCAGCATCCGTAAATCCGACACGAAGACGTCGACTTCCTCTCCTGGCTGCCAGCGCCTTTGCAAGAAACGACTCCAAGCTGAGAAGCGTCCGACACCAAACACACAGCTGAGTGCTTCAGCCGCCTTCTCCCCGTCACCCTGTGTCTCTTCTGGCAAGTCAGCAAACCGATCAAACGCCGCACCTCTCAAGAAAGATGCCAAGCAACGAGAAAGATTTGTCTCCCCGTACAACTTCATCATCAATCGCAAACGTCTAAGCCACGGGTCAAACTCCCCGCCGACAAATGGCTCCATCACGTCCGCGAGTCTTGTAGACGAAATAGCTTGTGGTTTAAAGTCTTTTTTCATTTCTTTCTTTTCCATTATCAATATGTCACTTCACAACAAGAAGGTCGATGTTCAACTGTCCGGTCTCTTGTTTATCGACAGTGGAACATCAATTATTCAAATCTGAATAATATTCCAAATAGTCAGTCTTGCCAACACTACAGTTTCATGTGCTGTCGACTTTGCCTACAATTCATACCTATTTTTCTCATTCATAGAGAATGAGAAAAGTATGAATTGTAGTAGGTAAAGTCAACTTGCCCCCCCCTGCGCCATCGGCTGGCGACGCCCTTGCCCACAGACAGGCACATGTAGGTTCGTGCCTACACATTCCGCATGTATGCATACAAATAAACAAAACCTCACATGAACATAAACCTTGCAACTCCTGCCGCTGTTCCCTGAACCGGGGTGGCATTGGCAAAAGTGAACCGATTTTTACAGCACGGGTGGTCAGCCTCATAGTAACCTATCAGTCAAGGAGTCCATGATGATGATGGATGATTTCTTTCCTGTGGTGCCATTTAATGGTCCAGGACCATCTCAAGGGCGTGGTCAGCCTCATACCAACCTATCAGTCAAGGAGCACAAAAAAACATAAATGATTTACAAAAATTCTTATTTAAACACATAACAGTCCAAATTAAAATAAAGTAAAATTAAACTTAATATTAAACTTAGAGTTAATGCTCTAGCTGCCATTGCTGCAAATCAACCGCCATTTCTTTCGGTCCTTACATACTTCTTTCATTTCATTCAGAGTCATAATCTTTTTCATGCACTCTCTTCTTTTGTTATGACTCTGAATATCCCACTCATTCGCTATTTCAGAAATTTGATCCATCCATACTTTTCTCGGTCTTCCCCTACCACGGCTTTTATTCATACTTGCAGTGTACACTCTCTTCGTCAGTCTTTCGTCATTCATTCTTTCCATGTGCCCAAACCATTTTAACAAACCCCTCTTGATTTTTACTTTTATACTTTCCCTTGTACCCATTGACATATTCAAACTCTATGCTTGTACCGCATTCTTCTCTCACTAACTCATTAGTCACCCTATCTTTCCGTTTTTTTCCAATCATACTTCTTAGAAAGTCCATTTCGACCGCATGGACTTTACTTATTTCACTCTCATTCATCGTCCAAGCTTCACTTCCGTACATCACAGTGGGCACTAGTATACCACCGTGTACCGCCAATCGAACATTTTTCGATAAGTTTTGGTTTTTGGCTATACCAGCGGTGGCACCCCCCAGATAGCAGGTCAGTTTGCTGCAAGTTTGATTTGTATATAAATTTATATTGTCATGTCAAATATGACAAAATAAGTTTGTTGCAATATTGCTGCAACGTTGTGCTCACAGCATTATATTTTTTCTTTATGTTTCCTGCCTGCATAGTGCATTTTAACCGCCATAACGTCTGTCAACTGTCAAGCCGGCTTGCGTTTCAACTCTGACAATTCTTCCCCTCGAAATCGTCAATTTTCAAGGTAATTATACATTAAATTGAAAAAAATCATTTTTAGCGTGTTCCTTAGTTCATAAACTATTTAACAGTATATAATTTGTAGCAAGTTCTATGTTTTTTAGTACTTTTTTTTGTATACAAAATAACAATGGTTTGAACATACACAGGATTTTGAGGTCATTTTTAACAGCCTTACTATTTTATTTTTTCAGATGTCTTACTCTATTCGAGAGATTAATATGTGTTTGAATGGAAATGCATCAGATGTAGAACTTGAAGATGAAGATGACGAAATTACAACCTGGTGGGAGCCAAGGATCGAAAACGGTGACCAGGAGATGGCTGCAGACGAGTTGAGCCAGATAATTGGGATGCCCATTGAAATAAACGTTAGTATTTTATTTTTTTATTTATCTATTAAAAAATCCTCATTTTATTCAAAATATATCTCAACAAATTAGCTATAAATCGGTACCTTTAAACTCGTATCTTTATAATTAATCACAGATTGTACTGCATTGACATTGACTGAAGTCCTCTAAAATAGGTTTTCTATGGTTCCAATTTCTATTTTATTTGTGGATGATATTATAAACGTAACTATTTATTTCTTTTCAGGCACCTAGTGATGTTGACCAGGAGGAAGAAGCAAATGCGGTGGAAGGTGATGGACAACATCAGGCCCATTCGTTGTGGACAGAAGTACGCTGGCGACACCGTGACTTGGATATCCCCGACACAACGTGTACTGCCAGTTTTTTACAATCCATTAAAATTTTAACGTCACTGGAATATTTTCAATTATTTGTAGATGACGCAATAATTGAAAATATGGTTCAGCAGCCCAATTTATATTCATCACAATCGGACGGCGGACAGTGAGAAGACCACGTTCAAGATGGCTGGATGGAGTGGTGGCGGATAGCCGTGCAGTGGGAATGTGGGACTGGAGGAGGAAGACGTTGGATAGACAGCGCTGGCAGCGGTTGCTGAGGGAGGTCGTGCCAGTGATGATGATGATGTGACTATTATAAAACTTTGTTACTACTATAAGCAAACTGTAAATGAAATAAAATAAAAATATTTCATCTTTTTATTCTAATTTTGTTTTTTTAAATATAATAATATCAAAAAATGTATATAATTTGCAGAAGCAAACATTTTGCAAGTTTGTCATGACAACCTTACGGGAACTTTGTTATGACAAAGTTTCTGCAAGCTTGTTGCTGGGAAACTAGAAAGTTTGATTAAAACTTGCCTCAAGTGTATATACTTGCCATGGTGAACTTGCAGCAAGCCTTCACTTTTGACACATCAAACTTGTTGCAAGTCAGATACAAGTTTAAAATGCTATCTGGGCCAGTACACACCTTCCCTTCATTATTCTTCTTTCAAATTCACCTGCCATTCTTATCTTTGTAACTTAGATTAGATTAGATTATCGAAGGGAATGATAAATTACACGGTTTGACAAAAGTAAGGTTTTAATTACTTAAATGGACGAGTACATTATAAAAATAATATATCTTTCCAGCCTAGTGACGCAGATGGTGCAATATGTGACTAGCCATATTAAATTTTAAGGTTTTAACATACAGGAAATACAGGATAACAATATAGGATGCATATAAGAAAAATGAGTTAAATAAAAGAATAAATAAATAATAATACAGGGAAAGCAAAATACATGCGAAAAAATATAAAAATAAAGCATACAAGAGAAAAGTTAACAAAAACACACAGAAAAAAGAGAAGAAAAAAAAAGATGCATGTACATTAGTGTACGAAGGAAATGAATGGAAGTCACTGCAGAAAATATTAGACAAGAGAAGGAATCAAAGTGATGGCTGAGTAAGCCTTAGCCTCCTTGCCCAATGCTGGCAAATGCCCAACTCCCATTTCAAGCCTCTAGTTGCTGCGATCAGAGAGTTTTGGCTATTTTCAATTCTCTGCCTGAACCCAGCCATTCAAGTTCGCAACAACCTACTCCACAAGGGTAGTTGAGCCGCCACGAACATTCCACTAGCACTGCAGCTCTTCTGCAGTCGTAACAATGCTCTATATCCCATGTTATAACAGACCCATTATCTATAAATCTATAATCTAAGTTGCAAGGATATATTCATTTAAAGCTCTCAGATGTATGCCCACAAACCAACAAGTGTAGTTCGCACTTACAAATGCTGAATGTGTACTTGCAAATAAAATCCAAACCTCAAATGAACTAAACCCCACAACTTTTGCCGACCTTCCCTGAAACAGGGGTGACATTGGCAAAGTGAACCATTTTCACAGTATGGGTGGTCAGCCTCATACCAACCTATAGGTCAAGGAATATGAATAATAAATTACATTTAAATATAAAAAAGAACAAAACCTTACAAAGAAATCTATACAAAAAAAGTCAAAAATTTCCTATGCAAGAAATGTAGCAAATGAATACACCAACATTAGAAATCAACATTGCAGATTAGCCGCCACTTCTTCCTGTCCTTGCATACTTCTTTCATTTCATCCAGAGTCATAACCTTTTTCATACAAGTCCTCAATAAATTATGACTCTGGATATCCCATTCATTCGCTATTTCAGAGATTTGATCCTTCCATACTTTTCTCGGTCTTCCTCTACCACGACATCCATCTATTCTAGCAACATATACTTTCTTCGTCAATCTTTCATCACTCATTCTCTCCAAGTGCCCGAACCATCTTAACAAACTTCTTTTAATCTTCACTTTCACACTTTCCCTTACACCACATTCTTTATAATGACTATTATTAAGTATTTTGTTATTTCTTTCATGGCCGTAGAAAAAGTATTGTATGCCACTGCACGTAATTAGCATTTGTAACACTCGTGCTGTCTATTGTGCCATGTGGCGCAGCCAAAACTAGCACTCGTGTTACAAAGGCTATAATTATTAGGCAGTGGCATAGATAACTATTTCAGTATTGTCAGACCTAACAACCCTATATTATGTTTTTTTATGGATTAAAAAAGCAATTAAGAAACAACAAAAAGCAAAAGTGACATTTCAGAAGGAGCATTTCAAAAAAACTTTCTTATTAAGACCCCATAGAGCGAATACGTCCAAAACGGTGTTCTGGGTTATAAATGTCCATTATGTTTACTTTTTTTTTTAAATCTTTTACTGTCAGAATAAAATAAAGAAATGTATAAACTACAGATTGTAATTTTCCAAAAATGATAGAAGTTACTTGAATTACTTAAAATTAAAATATGAAAATGTTTTCCCCCCGTGAAAACAAGACGTCGTTAGATAAAATAACTGAATAGACAATGGTCCATCGCAAAAGAATCTAAAATAATCGATCATTGTGTATTTCAGATACTTAAGTCATATTTTAAATTATTTTAGATGTATATTTTGTTATTAAACCTTATTTCTTTTGATAGCAATATTGTCAACTTAATACTAATATAATACTTTTTTAACTTTCACTTGCATGGTCAGAGTTACATAACAAACTGTTTTTGTGTTTTTATGGGTTCTATGTTCTATTTGCAGCATTATCCACCATTAACGCTCCGGTCGGCAAAACAGTTTTCTACCTCTACCAACTTGCGCGCCCACACTTGCTCATGCGCATGCGCACGCTCACACTTATCTACACACACACGTTGCCACCCCCTGCCACTTGAACTCTTAAATTCAGAACAAAAGGAGATGAGGAAAGCGCATTGTACTCCCAACCAGTTACGAACAGCAAGTGACCGCGGAGACAATGAAAACCACCACGTTGTTTTGATGACTAGTCTTGAGAATGCTTTCTGCTTGTGAAGGCAAAACGTTGGCAGATAAAAAAGCTGCAAATAGAACATGGTCAAACTCTGAAAAAATAGAAAAATGATTTGTTACAAATATTTGTAAACCATTGTAAAACACTTTATTTCAATAAGATATAATAATTATACGAGAAAATTTCGTTTTTATCCTGTGACTTACAAATGTTTTTAATATTTTCTGATGTAAAAAGATATATTATATCGGCACAATTTAAACTGAACGTGGTGAAAATCTGAACTAACGTGCCATCTTGTTAAACATAACTTTTGATAATTCAAAGTTAAGTTAACTGAATTGATAAAATCTAAGAAGCATTTTATTCAAGAAAAACAATATAATTTCCTTTGATTTTAAGAGTTTAAAGACGGCAAAGTCATAATAGCATTCTCCTTTAGCTGTCATCTAAATTAATTTTTATTGTGTCTATTGTAAGTATCTACCTGTATCTATTGTAAGTATGACATAAAGTTTAATCGTCATTTTATTGATATTCTAATTTTAAAATATTAATGCAAAGTAAACAATTTTTTACATAGATGTCACACTGCTATAAAATCAATGTTGATGTAATGCTTTCTAAAAAGGAGCCACCTTGTATAAAATGATCACATAAATTGAAATTTGCCACAAACTTAACAGTATAATGCAAAAATGGCATGCATGACTGACCGTTAATAAATAAAAAAAAGCTGATGGGGTGTCATAGCATATTTGTACAAAAAAATATTATTATTATTTTATAAGAGCAATATAATAATCTTAATATTTAACCAAAGAATAACTAACTTATTAGGAATGTTATTTAATTGTATGAAATGTACAAATGTTTTTCATTATTATTGTAAATAAATAATTAAGTACCAACTGAAAAAAAAGTTAAACGGAGCATTTATTTTGATTTCTATAATCTACTTAAATCTAAGGTATATGTAAGCATTAAAGATTCCTATAAAATGCATGCCCACAAAAAAACACATGTAAGTCCGCGCATAAAAATTATAATCCAAACCTCAAATGTAGGTACGTAAAAAAAAAATTCAACGTTTCCTGAAACAGGGCTGGCATTGGCAAAGTGAACCATTTTTTAAAAGTATTGACTTATAGGTTGGTATGAGGCTGACCACCCATACTGTAAAAAATGGTTCACTTTGCCAATGTCACCCCTGTTTCAGGGAAGGTCGGCAAAAGTTGTGGGGCTTATGTTCATTTGAGGTTTGGATTTTATTTGTAAGTACACATTCAGCATTTGTAAGCGCGAACTACACTTGTTGGTTTGTGGGCATACATCTGAGAGCTTTAAATGAATATATCCTTGCAACTTAGATTATAGATTATAGATGGGTAGTTAGACTCATACCAACTTTTAAGTCAAGGAATTTGAGGTACAAAATTTAAAAAATGCACTTGAAAACTAAAAATAAATTAAATGATGAATTATTTTCGAATGGATTCGACACAGAGTATGTGGACCTTAATCACAAGACCCATGGCCGGAAAATCTCGAAGGGCAGGAAAGGTGATAGAACCAACAAAGCAGCCAGCAAACAAAGTGGGACAATAATTATATTTATGAACATTCCCAATTATTTCTTATAAGTAAATATTATAGAAGCTTTACTAAAATATGAATGAACTTTTTTTTTTTTTTTTTTTTTTTTTTTTTTTTTTTTTCATTGAGAGGGGAAAATCTTCAAAAGATTCCTGCCATTGTTTCCGCCGGCAGGATATGTGAGATTTTTACTCACTAAAAACCCCCCTCTGCATCTTGCCACACCCTGGAACTGCCGTCAAGCATGACATCGGGGTGTGGTGTGTCTTTACATGCACAGCATGTCTTCACATTTCAGTTGCGTCAATTGGCAAATCTACACTATCTACATTGTGTTAAGACTAATTAATCTACATTAACACTACTATCAACAGAGACTAGATTTACTACATTTTGGCGGGTCGTGTTCATCCTTCGCCTTACGCGCTCGGCATCCTCCTTCTTTCCGATCACGCGAGAGGCAAAGGTATCCCAGGCCCGCCAGTTCTCCTCTGATTGGAGCATTGACGGTACTACCATGTCCAGGGCTAGTCGATCGACCACAATGGTTGCCATTAATGACCCCCTGTGGTCCGCCCAGGCAGGACACGACAGTAGCGTGTGCTCCGCGTCATCATTTTCTGAGTCGCAGTGCCAGCATGCTGCAGTTGCTTCTTTTCCTATACGGTGTAGGAAAAAACCGAAACAACCGTGTCCACTCAGCATCTGCGTGAGCCGGTAGTTCAGGCAGCCATGCTTCCTCGAGTACCAAGGCTCGAGTTGGCTGACAAGCCTGTTCGTCCAGCGTCCTTTAGATGCCGAGTTCCAGCGATCCTGCCACTTTGACAGCGTCAGTTTCCTATGGTGCGGTCCCTTACCTGATTCATAGACTGCTTTGCGCTCAAGCGCCAGCAGATCTATGGGTGGAGAAGAAGCCAGCACCAATGCCGCTTCCTCGGACATGGTGCGGTAGCCGGAGATCACTCTCAGCGCGCTTCTTCTCTGGACGGCAGCCATCTTCTTCCTGTACAGCTCTGTCTCAAGCGCCTGCGCCCAAATGGGTGCCCCATACAGAAGTGTGGAGTGGACCACCTCATGCAATAGTTTCCTCCTGCATGATTTCGGCCCACCCACGTTCGGCATGAGCCTCCCCAACTGTATCGCTGCTCCGCTTGCCTTTGCAGCCGCCAGCTCGATGTGTTCTCCGAAACGAAGACCACGATCGAGTTGGATTCCAAGGTAGCGTAGCGATTTAGCCAACGGCACCTCAAAACCCTCTAGCAGTAGCTTAGGCAGCAGAGGTCGTCGCTTGCGACAAAACAGTACGGCTTCGGTCTTCTGTATGGCCAGTTCCAAACCAGCTCTGTCAAGCCATACCTTTACCCGTCTGAGAGCCTCGTTCCCTATAACTTCAAGTTCACGGGAAGTCCTCCCCTCGATCATCACTGCGATGTCGTCCGCAAAAGCAACAATGCTCGACCCCTCAGGCATGTCCGTCCGCAACAGACCATCGTATAAAGCATTCCACAAGGTCGGTCCTAAGACCGATCCCTGCGGGACGCCAGACGTGATCCGCCGCTTCTCTTCCACACCAGAGGCACCGTGCCGATACTCAAGACTTCGGCCATCGAAGTAACTTTCAAGCATGGCCATCAAATAGTCTGGCACGCGGAAGCTCTCCCTCAGCGCTCTGAGGATTAATTCCCATCGCGCAGAGTTAAAAGCATTCCGGATGTCCAGCGCTATCATGACAACACGTCGGTGGCTCTTCACCGTGCCCTGCCATGCTTGTCGGATGACGTTGACAACGTGTCCGACTGCGTTAATTGTGGATCTGCCCCGCCTGAAGCCGTACTGCTTGTCGGAGAGACCCCGCTCCGGATCCTCCAGAATTGGCTGAAGTCTCCCAAGCAGGAGTCGCTCAAGGAGCTTCCCGAAGCCGTCCAGCATGCACAGCGGTCTAAAAGATGAGGGTCCGTCCGCGACTGCCTTTTTGAGAATAAGGACAAGCCTTTGTCTCTTCCAGGGATCGCCAACTAGACCCTCTTCCAGGCACGCATTGTACACGCCGAGCAGAACCTCAGGGAACTCCCGGGTCACCAGCAGCACAATCTCATTTGGGACTTCGTCAGGTCCAGGAGCCTTACCTTTACTTACCCTTTTTGCAGCTGTCTCGAGCTCAGCTACCGTGAACGGTTGGAACTCACCAGTTGAGGGGGTAGGATCTGCCAACGGTCGGTCTCCGTGAAGGGGAAAGAGGCCATCAATAACAGCGGTCAGGTTACTGGGGTTACTGAGAAAGGGGTCAGGGCCGCGTCCCCGTAGTTTCTGTCGCACTATTTTGTACGGCAGTCCCCAGGGGTCGCGGTTCACCGACTCGCACAGCTCACCCCAGCACCTTTCCTTACTGCGCCTGATAGCGCTCTTCAGCTCCTTCTTTGCAGCCTTGTAGTCTTCAGCCTGAAAACTCTCCCATCCTGAGCGCTGGGCCCGGCGCCGCAAAGCTAAACATGACCGGCGCAGACGGGCAATCTCCTCAGTCCACCAATAAACATTACGCCTGAGGGTGTGTCCGCCCCGCCGAGCCATGGATGCATCGCAGGCGCGCTTGACCACGCTACTCAGCTCGCTTACCTTTAGCGCTGCTCCATCCGCGTTTGCGATCCTTTCGCTGCCACTCTCGATGACTGCTTTAAGGGCATCGGTGTCCAAGGAGCGAAGACTCCAACCCGCTGAACTAGCGGCGGAACCCAACCCAGGTGCAGCAGGCCGCGGCCCCCTTGCAAGCGTGAAGGTCACGTACTAGTGATCGCTCTGCGTGTGCTCATCGAGCACACGCCAGTCTTTCACCCTTCCGATCATTCCTTCATCAGCAAAGGTTACGTCTATGACAGAACCCGTGGCGCCCCTGCAGAAAGTGAACTTCCCGCCTACATTTGCAGGAAGCAAATGCAGGCCCGAAGCCATCTCGCACAGAAGGGCGCCCCGTCTGTTTGTCATCGACGAGCCCCAGTCAGTTGCCCAAGCGTTGAAGTCACCAGCCAGCACAATGGGTAGTGTCGCGCTCCTCACGTCTTCCTCCAGACCCCGAAGTTCCTCCTCGAACTGCTGCAGCGGAACGTTCGGGGAGAAGTAGCAGCTATATATTCTACAGCCTCTTACCTCAATCCATGTCCAACCACTGCCGCCGTTCAAGGGTCTCCCAGTGATGGCCGCGTGCTGTGATGGGAAGAAGATTGCCGCCCTTCCAGTCTCGTCCGAGTACCAACAACTTGTAGAGTTGCGATACTGTTCAGAGATCAGGACAACGTCAATCCCCTTCTCTCGTGCCACCTGAAACATTAGATCCTGGGCAGCTTGGCAATGGCCCAGATTTATTTGCAGGAATTTAAGCATTTTGCGACTTTTAGGGCACACCTGAAAGCCCCGCACTTAGCGCTTCCGCACCAGTGCCCCGCCTCAAGGCCCGCCCTCGAGCACGGGGCGCATCGCAGCGGAGCTTTGCAGTCCGCGGCCAAGTGCCCACACTCTCCGCACCTACGACAGATAGGGTACTTACCTACCTTACCTATTTTCTTCCATTTATCTCCCACAGTGCATCGAGCTGCAATGTGGGAGAATCCTAGGCAGAGGAAGCACTGCCTAATCTCAATCCTTGGCTGCAAACGGCAACGGAGAAGACCGACCTGAAGTCGACCCCGCTCCAGCGCCTCCGTGCTGGCCTTTGACCACGGAATCCTCGCCGTGCAGGTAAAGGTTCCCCGCGGTCCAGGCCTCAGAGGACCAACCTCCACATCGGTGTCACCAACCATCCTGGCCAGTGATGCCTTGACATCAACGACCTCCACACCCTCGCAGAGGTCCCTTACAAAGACTGTGCGCTTAGGCGCCATTCTTTGCACCCTGAAATCGCTGCCGGCTGCGCCGACCAAAAGGCTCTCCAAGGCAGGTCCCCTGTGATCCCCCCTGGCCAGCGTTATCTTTAGAGTGCCATTGGCACCCTTGCGGATGCCATGAACCACCGGCAGCTCGTCCGTGAGCCCATTATCCCCCGTTATCCTACGCAGGACTCCGGCGTATGACAAAGGGGGGCAATCTTGTTTGAGAGGGGCTAGGACAACCGTCTCCGAGGGTCTTTTTTGAGTCCCCCGAGGACGGCCGCCGCCCCCATCGGGCTTTCTGCCTTCCGTCGGTTTTCGGTGGCTATCTTTTCCACGTCTCACCGTGATCCACCCGTTCTGTGAATCACATGGTGTAGTGACAGGTGGGTCAGCCTGCCTTTCCTTCTTCTTCTTCTTCTTCTTCACCCGTCTCTGCACCTGAGGAGGTGGAACACCTCTTTCGGTGTCAGACGGGTGACTTCGTGCAGTTGCTGGCTCCACCAGCAACGGCCTGCCTCGGGCTTTCGGTTTTGACACCGAGCCCTGCCTGATGCCCGGTTGCCTTGGGCTTCCAATTTGGCATCCTATGCTCTTCGCAGGAGCGTCCACAAAGAAATGGCCTATTTGATTACAGAGATCAGTCATCTCTAAAGACAGACTCTTAATTTCTCTGTGGACGCGGCTGCGAGCGCCCACAAATTGTGATAAAGTCACAATTTTCTCTTGGAGAGACCGCCAAAGAGTCTCTCCAAGGACATTAAAGCGCACATTGCCCCCCCCAGAATCCGAGGGGCAGCCCGATGATTGCTCATCGGGGGGGGATTCTCCACCGCCAATGGCGACGGTACCCCCCTGGGGTAGTTGTTTGGTGTTCGCTTCACTCATGTTTGTTTGTTTGTTTTGGTTCGCTTTAGTGAACTTTGGTCTGCCAGCGCCTGCCTACTCTAACCCTACCCGGGGAGCGCGCCTATCTAAGTCCACCACCCACTAGATTGCCAGCAGACCAAAGCCCCGACACCCAACCGACAAAGAGGTAAGGCATCAGGAAGCCCCCAAGCCACGACAAGGCCCGAACCACCGATGGGGGAATATGAATGAACTAAGGATGATGATAAGGTACATCATCCTTAGTTCTTTTAATATGAATGAACTAAGGATGATGTACCTGCCACTAGCGCGACGGCGCCATCAAGGCGAACACCTACAATGAACAATGAGCTCAATCTTTGAGATGCAACAAACCAATTTGTGAATAGACATGAATTTTTCTGCGTAAATACGTAAAAATTGCATTTAGGCATGTGCGTGCGCAGGCAGATACGTGACTATTACAAAAAAAAGCGTCAGCTGCTTTTGTCGGTTTTTTTTTTTTTTTTAATAAAATAGATTTGTGAAGAGGAATGCAATTCACCAACCTATTCTGCCTGGCCAGAAACAGGTATAAATATCATCATTTAATAATTCATTATTGTTTATTATTAATGAATTATTAAATAATAATTACTCAATAACATCTGTTGAACCAGGGTCAAAGTTAAAGTCAAGTGACCCAAGCGGGGATCGAACCAACGTTGTTCCATTCGAAACACGCTAGAAAGATCAGCCCTCTTGGCCCCCGCGGCTATAACCCCGAGCAACATTTTAAAACCCATTAAGAGCTTTGGCACCAACTGAAAACATCCCTTGTACAGAAGATGTTTAATTTATGCTATGAATACAAACAAATGGTACCAACTAACTCTCCCAATTGATAAGACGTAGGTACGTGTACAAAAATTGTGAGTGTTTTGCCCCCCTCCCCTAGATTGTGTTCTTCCGACGGCCATGCATAGACCTATGATGTTTGAGACCCACTGAGAAAAAAATAATTTGCTGTTTGAAATTACAACTGTGATTGATGTAAAAAGATCCTACTTCAAGGTTGAGACCTCAAGGTTGGCCTAAGGGTAGGCTTCCTTAGCTAAATGTGATGTAGCGTTCAGTAGCAATGCGAAAGCAGTTTAAAAGAAGAAGAAGAAGCTAAAAGGATTTTGGCTAGGAAGAATTGAAGATGAAAAAGTGCAAATTCCGAAATTTACTCTTTTTATAAGTCCGGTCGATAGTTCAGTAGGTAGAGTGCTTGCATTCCATGCTGTAAGGCCAGGTTCGAATCCCCCTGAGCGTGTCAAAAATGATTTCTCGTTTCGGTGTTTATTTCAAACTGCAAAATAAAATACCGGCAAGGTTTACTCAGCCTTGCAGACCAGCAGAAATGAGTATACGTACCAGACCCTCGGGA
>CATOGX010000015.1:0-32965 GCA_951799405.1 Agapetus fuscipes | reverse complement strand
GTGATAGGTCATAAGGACCTATCACCACAGCCTTTTCTAATAGATATAGTAAGATAAAATGAACTGGGTAATCAGAAAAAAGCCGAGCTCCCTTCTGGAGTGACGGAAGGCCTGCGAAGATTCCTGAGTAGTCCGGCTTCTCTTGACGAGGTTTCTGTGGTTCCCTCGTCAAACTCGCAAATGCGGAGAAGTTCCCACTAGGCCACAGCCGCTCTTCCTTTCCTTTCCGTCCACGAACTTCAACCGTTCAATTAATTAGCTTAGAACAGATAGAAATATGCAATCCACTTGAAGATATAAGCCTTGTACGTGATAAGCAGGGCAAATAATAGCGTAACTCCACATCAAAAAAAAAAAACCTAACCTAACCTAACCTAACCTAACCTAACCTAACCTAACCTAACCTAACCTAACCTAACCTAACCTAACCTAACCTAACCTAACCTAACCTAACCTAACCTAACCTAACCTAACCTAACCTAACCTAACCTAACCTAACCTAACCTAACCTAACCTAACCTAACCTAACCTTTTTTTTTTTTTTTTTTTTTTTTTTTTTTTTTTTTTTGTTTTGCGTTGGAAGAAGGAAAATCTTTTATAAGACGCCAAGTGACAGCCGGTCACTAGATTGGCAGTGTGGGACTCTCCCTGCTGCGGGCCTACCCACTAAAAACCTCTCCCGTGCAAGCATCTACCACACTCCGGACCTACCAATGAAGTATTACGCTGGGAGTGTGGCAATGGTTTATACGCTGATGGCGTCTACTCTACTCGCTGTGGTAACGCTCATTGCGTTACCAACTACACCGCGCTATGTGACGCCTTTCAGTCGGCTTCTACGGCGGCCGCAGGCCGTCTTCTCCTCTCGCGCTCGGCGTCCTCCTTCTGTCCCATTACGCTCGAGGCGAAGTCCTCCCACGCCCGCCAGTTATCAGCCGACTGGAGCATTGTCGTCACCACCGCATCCACCTCCAGGCGACTGACCCCGAGAGCAGCCACAAGTGACGCCCTCTCAGTCGCCCAGGCCGGACACGCTAGCATCGTATGCTCGGCGTCGTCTTCTGTTGCATCGCAGTGCCAGCAGGCTGCGGCTGCTTCTTTGCCTATCCTTTGCAGGAAGTTTCCGAAGCAGCCGTGTCCACTCAGCAGCTGGGTGAGCCGGTAGCTCAGACCACCATGCTTCCTTTGGCACCAGGTCCTCAGGTCGCCGATAAGTCTGCGCGTCCAGCGTCCACCAACTGCCGTGTCCCAGCGTTGCTGCCACTGCGAGTATATCGCGTCTCGAGAGGGGTCTTCTAGACCGTCTCTCTTCCGCTCTCTTCTCTCCTGACGTTCTCGCGCCAGGAGGTGAATTGGAGGTGAAGAAGATAGCACCAGCGCTGCGTCCTCGGAGATCGTGCGATACCCAGAGATGACCCTGAGTGCACTCCTCCTCTGCACACTTGCCATCTTCTTCCTGTAGTGCTCAACCTCGAGCGACTTCGCCCAGATGGGTGCCCCATACAAAAGCGTCGAGTGCACCACCTCGTGCAAAAGTCTCCTTCTGCTCGATTTGGGCCCGCCGACGTTCGGCATGATTCTACCCAGCTGTTGCGCCACCACGCTTGCCTTCGCCGCCGCTAGCTCGATGTGTTCTCTGAAACAGAGTCGACGATCAAGTTGGACACCGAGGTACCGCAGGGATTTAACCAGCGGCACCTCAAAGCCCCCCAGCGTCAGTTTTGGCAGCGCGGGTCGTCGCTTTCGGCTGAACAATACTGCCTCCGTCTTGTGGACTGCAAGTTCCAAGCCGGAACGGTCCAGCCACCGCTTCACCCTGCGGAGGGCCTCATTCCCCGCGACAGTGATCTCACCGCAAGTCTTGCCGGTGATCATCACAGCGATGTCGTCCGCGAAAGCAACGACGCTAGCACCCGCCGGTAGCTCGGTTCGCAGCAAACCATCGTACATGACGTTCCACAGGGTCGGTCCCAAGACCGATCCCTGGGGAACACCAGACGTCAGCTGTCGCGTTTCCAAGCCCCCGTTGGCACCACATCGATACTCTAGCACACGGCCATCGAAGTAATCCTCCAGCATGGCCATGAGGTACTCCGGGACCCGGAAGCTTTCTCTCAGCTCTCTGAGGATTAAATCCCATCGAGCCGAGTTGAAAGCGTTCCGGATATCCAGAGTCACCAACATGACCTGCCGGTGTCTCTTCACCGACCCCTCCCACGCAGTCCGAACGGTGTCCACCACGCGTTCCACGGCGTCCAGGGTTGATCGTCCCGGCCTGAAGCCGTACTGGTGCTCGGAGAGTCCCCCGTCCTCGGATTCGAGGATCGGGAGAAGCCTTCCAACCATGAGTCTCTCCAGGAGCTTCCCATAGCCGTCGAGCATGCACAAAGGCCTAAAAGATGAGGGTCCATCGGCGACAGCCTTTTTTGAGACGAGGACTAGCCTCTGCCTCTTCCAGGCGTCGCCAAAATTACCCTCCTCCAAACAGGTATTGTACACATTCAGCAGCACATCAGGAAACTTCCTAGCCACTACCAGCACGACTTCGTTCGGGACGTTGTCCGGTCCAGGTGCCTTCCCGGTTTTGATCCTGGCAGACGCTGCGTCAAGCTCAGCTTGGGAGAAGGGTTCGAAGTCCGCTCCCGGGGGAGCAGGGCCTCTTGCCGCCCTCCGGTCATGCGCAGGAAAGAGAGCATCTATGACGCTCGTAAGGTTCTGGGGGTCCATGAGAAACGGATCCTGATCTCTACCCCGTAGTTTCTGTCGCACAATCTTGTACGGCAGTCCCCAGGGGTCGTGATTCACCGTCTCACACAGTTCTTCCCAGCACCTTTCCTTGCTGCGCATGATGGCCAGCTTAAGCTCTCGGCGAGCGTCCCGGTACCGTTGAAGGGCACTGTCGTAGGTATCCCCCGATGTCCTTGCCCGCTGGGCGGCCCGGCGTCTGGCAAGACACGTCGCGCGAAGACTGGCTATGGTGTCTGACCACCAATAGGCCTGCCCCCTCGCGGGATGCTTCGTGCGCCGGACCATTGCCGCGTCGCAGGCGCGCGTGGTGAGATCGCCAAGGCTCCTCACCTTGCTCGCCGCGCCATCAGCGTCCTCAACCGACGTCTTCAGGTTTTCCACCATGACCTCCAGTGTCTCTTGATCCAGAGATCGGAGGCTCCAGCCGCCTATGGTGAAGTTACCGGGTCGTCCTGATCGGGGTCCCCTCTCCAGCGAAAAAGACACGTACTGGTGATCGCTGTGCGTGTAGTCATTGAGTACACGCCAGCGCTTCACCTGCCCGATTATTTCCTCGCTGGCGAAGGTTACGTCGACAACTGAACCCGTGACTCCCCTGCGGAACGTGAACTCCGTGCCCACATTTGCAATGTGCAAATGCAGGCTCGCAGCCACATCACCCAGGATGGAGCCCCGTCTGTTGGTTGTCGCCGAGCCCCACTCAGTCGACCAGGCATTAAAATCACCGGCCATGATTATCGGCAACGTGGACGTCCTGACGTCGGTTTCCAGGTCGTGGAGATCGTCGAGGAACCGCTGCAGAGAGACATTTGGGGAGAAGTAGCAGCTGTACATCCTACAGCCTGCTACCTCAATCCAGGTCCATCCCCTGCTGGCATTTCGATTGCGTCCTGAGACGACCGCCCCCTGCGCCGGAAGAAAAATAGCCGCCACTCCGTCGCCGTCACAGTACCAGCGACTGTTACAGTCACGGTACTGCTCCGACACCAGAACAACATCGACCTTCTTCTCCGACGCTACCTGCTGCATCAGGTCCTGGGCCACTTGGCAGTGACCCAGGTTGATTTGCAGGATATTTAGCGCGGTCATCTCCGGAGGCATCGCTTGACAGCAGCGCACTGCGCACTACCGCACCAATGTGCGGACGGCAGTTTTTGCTTTTTACAGGGTGCACAGCACAGCGGGCTTTTGCAACCCGCTGAGTTGTGCCCCTCCTCACCACATCGCCTGCACAGGCCTGCGCTCCCGGGCTCCCGCACGTCGCATTTAGCTGCGACGTGAGAGAACCCAAGACAGCGGAAGCACTGCTTGACCTCCACCTTCTGCCGGATTCGGCATCGGAGGAGGCCAATTGTCAGGCGACCGGTTTGAATCAGGTCATCTGCACTCCTCGTCCACGGCACCCTCGCCGTGCACGCAGCTGACCTGTCCTGTCTTGTTCTCAGTGGGAAAACCTCGATTTGTTCGAGGCTCTCCCCCAGGGCCCGAGACAGGGCTTCTTTGAGGTCCTTGACCTCTACACCCTCGTAGAGGTCCTTGACATAGATGGTCTTTTTAGGGACCCATCTTTTAACTTTCATAGAGGGTCCTGCCATCCTTTCGAGAAGTTTCTCCAGAGCAGGTCCCCTGGAGTCTCCCCTCGTCAGGCGTAGCTGCAGGGACCCATTGGCACCTTTCCTGATGCCCTGGATCCCTGGCAGACCCTCTCGTTCGGACTTGCTGGTTATTCCAACAAGTCCTTTTAGTACCCCTGCAAATGTAGGCGGCTCGTCTGCCCTGCCGACTGGAGTGACGGTCAGCATTTCAAGTGGCTTCGACTGCCTTTTGACGGCAGTCGAAGTCACCGGGGCCTTTCTCATCTTTTTGTGGGTGACCACGGTCCATCCCGTAGCCACCTCGTCCACCCGTTCCTTTGGACCGGGAATATGTCTCTGCAGCAGCTCCTCCCGCTGCCTTCCTCGTTTTTGCGGCCGGAGTTGCGGCTGCTGCTGCTGGGGCTGAGATTGCCACCGCGGCTGCTGCCGTTGTTGCAGTTGCTGCCGTTGTTGCGGCTGCTGCCGTTGTTGCGGCTGCTGCCGTTGTTGCGGCTGCTGCCGTTGTTGCGGCTGCTGCCGTTGTTGCGGCTGCTGCCGTTGTTGCGGCTGCTGTTTTTGTTGCGGCTGCTGCCGTTGCTTGCGCTGCCACCCCAGCTCCGGGTCTTGTACGCTGAGGCACTTTGACGACAGTGGTGTCATCGCCGTGCCCTCAGTCTTGGTGCTTCGGTTGTCCGTTTGGCAATGGACGCTGACGGTTTTTCCGTCATTAAGGCAGTCCATTACCTCCATTGCTATTGTCAGAGCGGCCTGAATTCCTTGTTTTAATGGGACGTGGACATTTGTCCTACGCGAGATGAAATTATTCAGGCCCTCGAGAGTGTCCAGCAACACTCCCATCCTTATCTCAAAGAAACGATTTTTGCCCCCCCCAGAATCCGTGGGGCAGCCCGACGATTGCGCGTCGGGAGGGGATTCTCCGCCGCCAGTGGCAACGGTACCCCCCTGAGGTACATGTTTTGAAATCGTACTGTCCATTTATTATCCAAGTATTTAATATAATAATAAATAAATATAATACATAGATACATACATACAGATACGCGGTTCGCTTTAGTTAACTTTGCTCTGCCGGCGCCTACCTACTCTAACCCCACCCGGGGAGCGCGCCTATCTAAGTACCACCCACTAGATTGTCGGCAGACCAAAGCCCCGACACTTGTCCGATTATGAGGAAAAGCATCGAGAAGCCCCCAAGCCACGACAAGGCCCGAACCATGATGGGGGAACCTAACCTAACCTAACCTAACCTAACCTAACCTAACCTAACCTAACCTAACCTAACCTAACCTAACCTAACCTAACCTAACCTAACCTAACCTAACCTAACCTAACCTAACCTAACCTAACCTAACCTAACCTAACCTAACCTAACCTAACCTAACCTAACCTAACCTTTTTTTTTTTTTTTTTTTTTTTTTTTTTTTTTTTTTCCTCGGGGGAAAGGAGGAGTGAATCTTCAAAAAGACACCCCCTGGCCCGTACCAGAGAGCGTGCCAGGTTTGTCAACTGACTAAACACTCCCCCCGAAGCAACTTCACCACACCTCGGAAAGCAGAATTAACCAAAACATCGAGGTGTGGCTTATCTTACCTTAAGGGTATACTACAAAGTCGGGTTACGCGATCTCTGGATTGGGGCGCCTCCGCCTCTCACGCTCGGCCTCCTCCTTCACGCCAATAACACGAGAGGCAAAGGCCTCCCAAGCACTCCAGTTCTCTTTGCTGTGGAGCATTGACGCCACCATTGCGCCCACACCCAGGTGATCGGTTCCGATGGCAGCCATGAGAGACTGCCTCGGTTCCGCCCAGGCGGGGCACGAGAGCAGTGTGTGCTCCGCGTCATCGTTTGACGAGTCGCAGTGCCAGCATGCTGCAGTTGCTTCTTTGCCAATCCGATGTAGATAGGCACCGAAACAACCGTGTCCGCTCAGCAGCTGCGTGAGCCGGAAGCTCAGGTCGCCATGTTTCCTCGAGCACCAGGGCCCAAGGTCACCGACAAGCCTGTTCGTCCAGCGTCCCTTGGCTGCCGAACTCCAGCGATCCTGCCACTTCGACATCGTCAAGGCCCTATGCTGCGGTCCCTTACCTGAATCGTACACCGCTTTGCGCTCCAGCGCCAGCAGGTCTACGGGCGGAGAAGAAGCCAGCACCAAAGCCGCGTCGGCGGAAATGGTGCGGTAGCCGGAGATCACTCGCAGCGCGCTTCTTCTCTGAACGGCAGCCATCTTCTTCCTGTGCTGTTCTACCTCCAGTGACTTCGCCCAGACGGGTGCCCCATACAGAAGTATGGAGTGAACGACCTCATGCAAGAGTTTCCTCCTACATGATTTCGGTCCACCCACATTCGGCATGAGCCTTCCCAGCTGAATCGCCACTCCACTTGCCTTGGCGGCCGCCAGCTCGATGTGTTCTCCGAAGCGAAGACCACGATCGAGTTGGATCCCCAGGTACCGCAGCGATTTCGCTAGCGGCACCTCAAAACCCTCCAGCAGCAGCCGAGGCAGAAGAGGTCGCCGCTTTCGGCAGAACAGCACCGCCTCGGTCTTCTGGACTGCGAGCTGCAGTCCGGCTCGGTCGAGCCATCTCTTGACCCGGCGAAGCGCCTCGTTCCCTGAAATTTCAAGATCACGGGAGGTCTTCCCCTCGATCACTACCGCGATGTCGTCCGCGAAAGCAACAAGACTCGACCCCTCCGGCATGTCAGTCCGCAACAGTCCATCGTACAGGGCATTCCACAGGGTGGGTCCTAAGACCGATCCCTGCGGGACGCCCGACGACACCCGTCGCTTCTCTTCCACGCCAGAAGGGCCGTGACGATACTCCAGCGTCCGGCCATCGAAATAGTTTTCGAGCATTGCCATCAGATAGTCTGGTACCCGGAAGTCCTCTCTCAACGCTCTGAGAACAAGTTCCCATCGCGCGGAGTTGAAGGCGTTCTTGATATCCAGCGCTATCATGACGACCCGTCGGTGACTCTTCACCGTGCCCTCCCACGCCCTTCGGATCACACTTACCACGTGACCGACGGCGTCCACCGTAGATCGGCCCCGCCTGAAGCCGTACTGTCGGTCGGAGAGCCCCCGCTCCGGATCCTCCAGGATGAGCTGTAGTCTCCCGAGCAGGAGGCGCTCAAGGAGCTTCCCGAAGCCGTCCAGCATGCACAACGGCCTAAAGGAAGAGGGTCCGTCCGCGACCGCCTTTTTGAGAATGAGGACTAGCCTCTGTCTCTTCCAGGAGGCGCCGACTAGGCCCTCTTCCAGGCACTTGTTGTACACGTCGAGCAGCACTTCCGGAAACCCCCGGGCCACCAACAGCACGATCTCATTTGGGACCTCGTCAAGTCCAGGGGCCTTACCTGTACCTACCTTCCTCGCGGCAGCCTCAAGCTCCTCAGCCGTGAATGGCTGGAGATCGGGCGCAGGTGAAGTAGAACGCACAGTTCTCGGCCGGTCGTCGTGGCGCGGGAAGAGGCCATCAATTACAGCGGTCAGGTTCCGGGGATCGCTGAGGTAAGGGTCCAGATCACGTCCCCTCAGTCTCTGTCGCACAATTTTGTACGGCAGACCCCAGGGGTCCCGATCCACCTCCTCACACAGCTCCCCCCAGCACCTTTCCTTACTGCGCTTGATGGCGCTCTTCAGGGCCCTCTTCGTCGTCCTGAAATCCTCCACTGCCTGGAGGCTCGTCCAGCCCGAGCGCTGAGCACGACGCCGCGAAGCCAAGCATGACCGACGCAGGCCGGCAATCTCCTCAGTCCACCAATAAACATTTCGCCTGAGGGAGTGCCCACCGCGCCGGACCATGGAGGCGTCGCAGGCCCGCTCCACCACCACGCTCAGGCTACTTACCTTTTGTTCCGCCCCGGTCGCCGCCGCGATCTCTCGGCTGCCATCCTCGATGACGGTGAGCAGGGATTCGGGGTCGAGGGAGCGGAGGCTCCATCCCGTAGCGGCGGCCCTCAAGCCGGGGGCGACGGCCCGCAGCCCTATCGCCAGAGTGAAGGTCACGTACTGGTGATCACTTTGCGTGTGTTCTGGGAGCACACGCCAGTTCTTCACCCGTCCGATCATTCCTTCATCAGCGAAGGTTACGTCGATGACAGAACCCGTGGCGCCTCTGCGGAAGGTGAACTCCCCACCGACATTTGCAGGCAGCAAATGTAGGCACGAAGCCACCTCACACAGGAGAGCACCCCGTCGGTTCGTCACCGGCGAGCCCCAGTCCGTCGCCCAGGCGTTGAAGTCGCCCGCCAGCACCACAGGCACCGACGCCGTCCGGACGTCCTCCTCGAGGCGTCGCAGGTCCTCCTCGAACTGCTCAATCGGATGGTTGGGGGAAAAGTAGCAGCTGTAGATTCTACAACATGCCACCTCCACCCAGGTCCACCCGCGAGCAGCGGGGGCAGGAGCACTCCTGGCGACGCACAGGCTCGTAGAGGGGAAGAAGATGGCCGCCGACCCGGCGCCGTCACAGTACCAGCGACTGGAACAGTCACGATACTGCTCCGACACCAAGACGACGTCCACCCCCTTCTCTCGCACCACCTGAAACATAAGATCCTGGGCCGCTTGACAGTGGCCCAGGTTTATTTGTAATATTTTTACTTCAAACATTTTTCAGACAGACATCGTCGGAACGCCTCGCACTGTGAGCTTCCGCACCAGTGCGTGGCCCTATGACCCGCCCTCGAGCAGGGCGCGCAGTGCAATGCGGCACTACACCCTGCCGCCGCATGTCCTTCCGCTCCGCAGCGCCTGCAGAGCTTTCCGCTCCCGAGCCCCACCACACTGCACCGGGATGCAATGTGGGCGAACCCAAGGCAGCGGAAGCACTGCCTCACGTTCACCCTCGGACGTAAGCGGCATCGGAGGAGCCCGATTTTCAGATGTCCCTCCCGAATGAGGGCATCTGTCCTCGTTGTCCACGGCACCCTCGCCGTGCACATGTAGGACCCCCACTGGGTCGGTCTCAGGGGAAGGACCTCGACTTCATCGATGTCCCCCCCCAGAGCCCGGCTCAGGGAGGCCCTCACTTCCCCGACCTCTACACCCTCGTAGAGGTCCTTGATGGTGACTGTCCTTTTTGGGGACAGCCTCTTAACCACCAAGTCAGGCCCAGCGACTTCGGCCAGTAGTCTCTCCAGAGCCGGCCCCCGGGTCTCACCCTTGGCCAGGCGAATCTGAAGTGAGCCGCCGGCACCCTTTCGGATGCCGTGCACCACTGGCAGGCCTGAGTCTTCCTTCCCCCCCGCAGAAGCCAAGCTTCTGAGGACCCTCGCGTATGAGGGCGGGTCGTCCGACTTGATGGCCGGGGAGATGGTGATATTCTCCGCCGGCCTTGATAATCGTTTTTGGTTATTACCAGCTTTTTTATTCTTACTCTTTACCAGGGTCCATTGACCTTGTTGCTGCTGCTGTTGTTTCTGCCGCTGCTGCGTCTGTTGTTGCTGCCGCCGCTGCTGCTGCTGCTGTTTTTGCTGCTGCTTCTGCTGCTGCTGCCGTTGCTGCTGTTTCTGCTGCTGCTGCGGTCGTTGCCTCTGTGAGTGGTTGATGGGCGGCCGCTGCTCTTGCTGCGAATCCTCGCTTTCTGGAGGCTTCTTTAGCCTCTTCTTCTTTGGCCGCTTCTTTGGCGGCTCTTGTCGCTTCAGCGGCTCTTGCCGCTTTGGTGATTCCGTCCGCTTTGACGGCTCCTTGCCTCTTTCTTTCATCGGCGAGGTCTGGCAGTCACCGTCCCGAACATCGCGGATCAGATCCACGAGGCTGTCCAGGACCGCCTGCAACTCATTGCACGCCGTCCTTACTCCTGTCTTAATCGGTACATGCACGTTGGTTCGTGTTCCGATAAACTCCTCGACCTTTCGCAGGCCCGTCAACGTCTTATTTAGTTTTTTAATAATTTCTTCCATTTCAATCCCACGAGTAGCTAGGGAAATACACGTCCAGCCGACCAGAGCCCCGCTTGGCCGGCTAAGCCTGAATACTTGGAGGTTTCGGCAGGTACCTCCAAGGGAACGTTCACGACTGCATTGATGCATGCATTATTAGTGCATGATCATTTAACGTCACTGCAGCCACACACCCATCGGCACGTTGCCTCTACACCTTGGGTTTTGACGGGTTCGCTTTAGTTAAGTCTGCCGACGCCTATCCTACCACCCACCCAGGATACGCGCCTATCTAAGTACCACCCACTAGATTTTTTCGGCAGACCGTAAGCCCCCTAGCCACAACAAGGCCCGAACCATGAAGGGGGAACCTAACCTAACCTAACCTAACCTAACCTAACCTAACCTAACCTAACCTAACCTAACCTAACCTAACCTTTTTTTTTTTTTTTTTTTTTTTTTCCTCGGGGGAAAGGAGGAGTGAATCTTCAAAAAGACACCCCCTGGCCCGTACCAGGGAGCGTGCCAGGTTTGTCAACTGACTAAACACTCCCCCCGAAGCAACTTCACCACACCTCGGAAAGCAGAATTAACCAAAACATCGAGGTGTGGTTTATCTTACCTTAAGGGTATACTACAAAGTCGGGTTACGCGACCTCTGGATTGGGGCGCCTCCGCCTCTCACGCTCGGCCTCCTCCTTCACGCCGATAACACGAGAGGCAAAGGCCTCCCAAGCACTCCAGTTCTCTTTGCTTTGGAGCATTGACGCCACCATCGTGTCCACACCCAGGTGATCGGTTCCGATGGCAGCCATGAGAGACTGCCTCGGTTCCGCCCAGGCGGGGCACGAGAGCAGCGTGTGCTCCGCGTCATCGTTTGACGAGTCGCAGTGCCAGCATGCTGCAGTTGCTTCTTTGCCAATCCGATGTAGATAGGCACCGAAACAACCGTGTCCGCTCAGCAGCTGCGTGAGCCGGAAGCTCAGGTCGCCGTGTTTCCTCGAGCACCAGGGCCCAAGGTCACCGACAAGCCTGTTCGTCCAGCGTCCCTTGGATGCCGAACTCCAGCGATCCTGCCACTTCGACATCGTCAAGGCCCTATGCTGCGGTCCCTTACCTGAATCGTACACCGCTTTGCGCTCCAGCGCCAGCAGGTCTACGGGCGGAGAAGAAGCCAGCACCAAAGCCGCGTCGGCGGAGATGGTGCGGTAGCCGGAGATCACTCTCAGAGCGCTTCTTCTCTGGACGGCAGCCATCTTCTTCCTGTGCTGTTCTACCTCTAGCGACTTTGCCCAGACGGGTGCCCCATACAGAAGTATGGAGTGAACGACCTCATGCAAGAGTTTCCTCCTACATGATTTCGGTCCACCCACATTCGGCATGAGCCTCCCCAGCTGAATCGCCACTCCGCTTGCCTTGGCGGCCGCCAGCTCGATGTGTTCTCCGAAACGGAGACCACGATCGAGTTGGATCCCCAGGTACCGCAGCGATTTCGCCAGCGGCACCTCGAAGCCCTCCAGCAGCAGCCGAGGCAGAAGAGGTCGCCGCTTTCGGCAGAACAGCACCGCCTCGGTCTTCTGGACTGCGAGCTGCAGTCCGGCTCGGTCGAGCCATCTCTTGACCCGACGAAGCGCCTCGTTCCCTGAAATTTCGAGGTCACGGGAGGTCTTACCCTCGATCACTACCGCGATGTCGTCCGCGAAAGCAACAAGACTCGACCCCTCCGGCATGTCAGTCCGCAACAGTCCATCGTACAGGGCATTCCACAGGGTGGGTCCTAAGACCGATCCCTGCGGGACGCCCGACGACACCCGTTGCTTCTCTTCCACGCCAGAAGGGCCGTGACGATACTCCAGCGTCCGGCCATCGAAATAGTTCTCGAGCATTGCCATCAGATAGTCTGGTACCCGGAAGTCCTCTCTCAACGCTCTGAGAACAAGTTCCCATCGCGCGGAGTTGAAGGCGTTCTTGATATCCAGCGCTATCATGACGACCCGTCGGTGACTCTTCACCGTGCCCTCCCACGCCCTTCGGATCACACTTACCACGTGACCGACGGCGTCCACCGTAGATCGGCCCCGCCTGAAGCCGTACTGTCGGTCGGAGAGCCCCCGCTCCGGATCCTCCAGGATGAGCTGTAGTCTCCCGAGCAGGAGGCGCTCAAGGAGCTTCCCGAAGCCGTCCAGCATGCACAACGGCCTAAAGGAAGAGGGTCCGTCCGCGACCGCCTTTTTGAGAATGAGGACTAGCCTCTGTCTCTTCCAGGAGGCGCCGACTAGGCCCTCTTCCAGGCACTTGTTGTACACGTCGAGCAGCACTTCCGGAAACCCCCGGGCCACCAACAGCACGATCTCATTTGGGACCTCGTCAAGTCCAGGGGCCTTACCTGTACCTACCTTCATCGCGGCAGCCTCAAGCTCCTCAGCCGTGAATGGCTGGAGATCGGGCGCAGGTGAAGTAGAACGCACAGTTCTCGGCCGGTCGTCGTGGCGCGGGAAGAGGCCATCAATTACAGCGGTCAGGTTCCGGGGATCGCTGAGGTAAGGGTCCAGATCACGTCCCCTCAGCCTCTGTCGCACAATTTTGTACGGCAGACCCCAGGGGTCCCGATCCACCTCCTCACACAGCTCCCCCCAGCACCTTTCCTTACTGCGCTTGATGGCGCTCTTCAGGGCCCTCTTCGTCGTCCTGAAATCCTCCACTGCCTGGAGGCTCGTCCAGCCCGAGCGCTGAGCACGACGCCGCGAAGCCAAGCATGACCGACGCAGGCCGGCAATCTCCTCAGTCCACCAATAAACATTTCGCCTGAGGGAGTGCCTACCGCGCCGGACCATGGAGGCGTTGCAGGCCCGCTCCACCACCACGCTCAGGCTACTTACCTTTTGTTCCGCCCCGGTCGCCGCCGCGATCTCTCGGCTGCCATCCTCGATGACGGTGAGCAGGGATTCGGGGTCGAGGGAGCGGAGGCTCCATCCCGTAGCGGCGGCCCTCAAGCCGGGGGCGACGGCCCGCAGCCCTATCGCCAGAGTGAAGGTCACGTACTGGTGATCACTTTGCGTGTGTTCTGGGAGCACACGCCAGTTCTTCACCCGTCCGATCATTCCTTCATCAGCGAAGGTTACGTCGATGACAGAACCCGTGGCGCCTCTGCGGAAGGTGAACTCCCCACCGACATTTGCAGGCAGCAAATGTAGGCACGAAGCCACCTCACACAGGAGAGCACCCCGTCGGTTCGTCACCGGCGAGCCCCAGTCCGTCGCCCAGGCGTTGAAGTCGCCCGCCAGCACCACAGGCACCGACGCCGTCCGGACGTCCTCCTCGAGGCGTCGCAGGTCCTCCTCGAACTGCTCAATCGGATGGTTGGGGGAAAAGTAGCAGCTGTAGATTCTACAGCCTGCCACCTCCACCCAGGTCCACCCGCGAGCAGCGGGGGCAGGAGCACTCCTGGCGACGTACAGGCTCGTAGAGGGGAAGAAGATGGCCGCCGACCCGGCGCCGTCACAGTACCAGCGACTGGAACAGTCACGATACTGCTCCGACACCAAGACGACGTCCACCCCCCTCTCTCGCACCACCTGAAACATAAGATCCTGGGCCGCTTGACAGTGGCCCAGGTTTATTTGTAATATTTTTACTTCAAACATTTTTCAGACAGACATCGTCGGAACGCCTCGCACTGTGAGCTTCCGCACCAGTGCGTGGCCCTATGACCCGCCCTCGAGCAGGGCGCGCAGTGCAATGCGGCACTACACCCTGCCGCCGCATGTCCTTCCGCTCCGCAGCGCCTGAAAAAAAAAAAAAAAAAAAAAAAAAAGGTTAGGTTAGGTTAGGTTAGGTTCCCCCTTCATGGTTCGGGCCTTGTTACAGCCACAACAAGGCCCGAACCATGAAGGGGGAACCTAACCTTTTTTTTTTTTTTTTTTTTTTTTTTTTTTTTTTTTTTTTTTTTTGTTTCGCGTTGGAAGAAGGAAAATCTTTTATAAGACGCCAAGTGACAGCCGGTCACTAGATTGGCAGTGTGGGACTCTCCCTGCTGCGGGCCTACCCACTAAAAACCTCTCCCGTGCAAGCATCTACCACACTCCGGACCTACCAATGAAGTATTACGCTGGGAGTGTGGTAATGGTTTATACGCTGATGGCGTCTACTCTACTCGCTGTGGCAACGCTCATTGCGTTACCAACTACACCGCGTTACGTGACGCCTTTCAGTCGGCTTCTACGGCGGCCGCGGGCCGTCTTCTCCTCTCGCGCTCGGCGTCCTCCTTCTGTCCCATTACGCTCGAGGCGAAGTCCTCCCACGCCCGCCAGTTATCAGCCGACCGGAGCATTGTCGTCACCACCGTATCCACCTCCAGGTGATCGACCCCGAGGGCAGCCACAAGTGACGCCCTCTCAGTCGCCCAGGCCGGACACGCTAGCATCGTATGCTCGGCGTCGTCTTCTGTTGCATCGCAGTGCCAGCAGGCTGCGGCTGCTTCTTTGCCTATCCTTTGCAGGAAGTTTCCGAAGCAGCCGTGTCCACTCAGCAGCTGGGTGAGCCGGTAGCTCAGACCACCATGCTTCCTTTGGCACCAGGTCCTCAGGTCGCTGATAAGTCTTCGCGTCCAGCGTCCACCAACTGCCGTGTCCCAGCGTTGCTGCCACTGCGAGTATATCGCGTCTCTAGAGGGGTCTTCTAGACCGTCTCTCTTCCGCTCTCTTCTCTCCTCGCGTTCTCGCGCCAGGAGGTGAATCGGAGGCGAAGAAGATACCACCAGCGCTGCGTCCTCGGAGATCGTGCGATACCCAGAGATAACCCTGAGTGCACTCCTCCTCTGCACACTTGCCATCTTCTTCCTGTAGTGCTCAACCTCAAGCGACTTCGCCCAGATGGGTGCCCCATACAACAGCGTCGAGTGCACCACCTCGTGCAGGAGTCTCCTCCTGCTCGATTTGGGCCCGCCGACGTTCGGCATGAGCCTTCCCAGCTGTTGCGCCACCACGCTTGCCCTCGCCGCCGCCAGCTCGATATGTTCCCCGAAGCGGAGTCGATGATCGAGTTGGACACCGAGGTACCGCATAGATTTAACCAGCGGCACCTCGAAGCCCCCTAGCGTCAGCTTAGGCAGCGCAGGTCGTCGCCTTCGGCTGAACAGCACTGCCTCCGTCTTCTGGACTGCCAGCTCCAGTCCGGAGCTATCCAGCCAGCGTTTTACCCTACGGAGGGCCTCGTTCCCCGTAGCAGTGATCTCCTCGCAGGTTTTGCCGGTGATCATTACCGCGATGTCGTCCGCAAAAGCAACGACGCTTGCGTCCGCCGGCAGCTTCGTCCGCAACAAGCCGTCATACATGACGTTCCACAGGGTTGGTCCTAAAACCGAGCCCTGAGGGACCCCAGACGTCAGCTGTCGCGTCTCGACGCTGCCTTCGGCACCGCATCGATATTCAAGCGTCCGACCATCAAAGTAGCTCTCCAGCAAGGCCATCAGGTACTCCGGGACCCGAAAGCTCTCCCTCAGCGCCCTGAGAGTTAAATCCCAGCGCGCCGAGTTGTAGGCATTCCGGACGTCCAGAGCCACAAGCATGACCTGCCGGTGCCTTTTCACCGACCCCTGCCAAGCCGTCCGTACCGTGTCCACTACGCGCTCCACAGCGTCCAGGGTGGAGCGTCCCGGTCTGAAGCCGTACTGGTGTTCGGAGAGCCCTCCATCCTCGGATTCGAGGATTGGGAGAAGCCTTCCAACCACCAGTCTCTCAAGAAGCTTCCCGTAGCCGGCAAGCATGCACAAGGGCCTAAAAGAGGAGGGCCCAACGGCGACAGCCTTTTTAGAGACAAGGACAAGCCTTTGCCTCTTCCAGGCGTCACCGAATCTACCCTCTTCCAGGCAGGCGTTGTACACGCTCAACAGCATATCGGGAAACTTCTTGGCAACCAACAGTACGACTTCGTTCGGGACATTGTCTGGTCCGGGCGCCCTTCCAGTTTTGATCCTGGCCGCCGCCGCATCGAGCTCAGCCCGGGAGAATGGTTCGAAGTCCGCTCCCAAAGGAGCGAGGCCTCTTACCACCCTCCGTTCATGCGCAGGAAAGAGAGCGTCTATTACGCTCGTGAGGCTCTGGGAGTCCATGAGAAACGGATCATGATCTCGTCCCCGTAGCTTCTGTCGTACAATCTTGTACGGCAGTCCCCAGGGGTCGTTATTCACCGATTCGCACAGTTCTTCCCAGCACCTCTCCTTGCTGCGCTTGATAGCTAGCTTAAGCTCTTTGCGGGCGGCCCGGTATCGCTGGTAAGCGCTGTCGTCTACGCCGTCCGTCGCCCGTGCCCGTTGGGCAGCCCTGCGTCGGGCAAGACACGCCGCGCGGAGGCGGGCTATGGTGTCTGTCCACCAATAGGCCGGCGCCCCCGCGCGGCGCCTCGAGCACCGAGCCATGGCCGCGTCGCAAGCGCGCCTGGTGAGGTCGTCAAGCCTCTCAACCCTGTCTGCCGCGCCGCCAGCATCCTCAACCGTCGCCCTGAGGCTCTCCACCATGGCTTCTAGAGCCTCTTGATCCAGGGATCGAAGGCTCCAACCGCCAACAGCGGAGTTTCCCGGGCGACCCGACCGACCTGGCCGGGGTCCTCTCTCCAGCGAGAAAGACACGTACTGGTGATCGCTGTGCGTGTAATCATCGAGTACACGCCAGTTTTTCACCAGCCCGATTATTCCCTCGCTGGCGAATGTTACGTCAACGACTGAGCCCGTGGCTCCCCTGCGGAACGTAAACTCCGAACCCACATTCGCAATGTGCAAATGCAAGCCCGCAGCCACATCACCCAGGATAGAGCCCCGCCTGTTAGTCGTTAACGAACCCCATTCAGTCGACCAGGCGTTGAAGTCGCCGGCCACGATAACTGGCAGCGTTGACGTCCTGACGTCACTCTCCAGGTCGCGGAGGTCGTCCATAAACTGCTGCAGTGGAGCGTTTGGCGAGAAGTAGCAGCTGTACAGTCTACAGCCTGCCACCTCAACCCACGTCCACCCCCTGCTAGCAGCGCGATTTCGTCCAGAGACGATCGCCCTCTGCGACGGAAGGAAGATTGCAGCCACTCCGGAATCGTCACAGTACCAGCGACTATTACAGTCACGATACTGCTCCGACACCAGAACAACATCCAACCTCCCCTCCGCCGCCACCTGCTGCATCAGGTCCTGAGCCACTTGGCAGTGACCCAGGTTGACTTGCAGGATGTTGAGTGCGGTCATCTCCGAAGGCATCGCTTCCGCTCCCCGCACTGCCCACTACCGCACCAATGTGCGGCAGGCAGTCCCCTCCTTTTGCAAGGGGTACAGCAAAGCGGGCTTGTGCAGCCCGCTGAGTTGTGCCCCTCTTCCCCACAACGTCTGCACAGTCCAGCCCCCCCCGGCTCCCTCACGTCACACCTCGATGCGACGTGAGCGAACCCGAGGCAGCGGAAACACTGCCTGACCTCCATCTTATGCCGGACACGGCATCGGAGGAGGCCGATTTGCAGGCGCCCGGCCCCAATGAGGGTGTCCACAGCTCGTGTCCACGGCACCTTCGCCGTACACGCGAGGGACCCACTCTGTCTCGGTCTCAGCGGGAGAACCTCGATTTCTTCGAGGCTCTCCCCCAGGGACCGAGCCAGGGCCGATCTGACGTCTTGGACCTCTATACCCTCATAGAGGTCTTGGACACAGATCGTCCTCTTCGGAACCCACCTCTTGATGGACAATGAGGGTCCTGCTACGCCCGCAAGGAACGTCTCCAGGGCAGGACCTCTAGAGTCCCCCCTCGCTAGGCGCAGCTGCAGGGACCCATTGGCACCTCTTCTGATGCCCTGGATCCCCGGTAGACCCTCATGCTCGGACTTGCTGCTTACAGCAGCAAGTCCTTTTAACACGGCTGCGTATGAGGGAGGCACCTCAGTCCTAGTGACTGGGGCAACGGTCACTGTTTCCAACGGCTTTGACCGCCTTTTAACGGTAGCCGGAGCCACCGGAGCCGCTGTGGCCCCTTTGCTCTTCCTCTTTCTGTGGCTGACCACGGTCCATCCCGTGGCCAGCCCTTCCACCCGTTCTTTGGGTGGGGGCAGCTGTTGCCGCTGCTGCGGCTGTTGCCGCTGCTGTGGCTGTTTCCGCTGCTGCGGCTGTTGCCGCTGCTGCGGCTGTTGCCGCTGTTGCGGCTGTTGCCGCTGTTGCGGCTGTTGCCGTTGCTGCGGTTGTTGCCGCTGCTGTGGCTGGTGCCGCTGCTGCGGCTGTTGCCGCTGCGGAAGCACTCGAGGCGCCGGCCGTGGCAGCCTCCTTGGGCTGGGCCTGGGCGTCTCCATACTGTCCGTCTGGCAGGAGACGCTAGCGGTATCGCACGCCAGGCAGTCTCTCGCCAGACAAGCCAAATTGAGGGCCCTCGCGACTCCCTCCCTGATGGGAACGTGGACGTTCGACCGCCCAGCGATGAAATCGCGAATGCCCTCTAACACTAAAGCGAGCTCCTCGCTCGTCCTCAAACACTCTTTACGGCATTTGCCCCCCCCAGAATCCGTGGGGCAGCCCAAAGCCGAAGCTTCGGGAGGGGATTCTCCACCGCCAGAAGCGGTGGTACCCCCCTGGGGTATATGATGTGATACCGTGTTTTCCATTTTGATGAACTCTTTTTCTGAAAAAGAGAAAAAAGCATAAGATATATACACATATACATACAAATATAAACACAATACATAAGATTATAAAATAAATGCTTCACCCAGTCTTCCTCGGCCTGCAGGCGCCTATCTGAATGTTCCCACCCTGGGGTCGCGCCTATCTATCTAAGTCCCACCCACTAGATATTCCGCAGACCGGAGTCAACCGGGCAGCAGCACCAATAAACTACATAAACTAAATATATAAATAAATAGATAATTAAATAAACTATAATTATATAATATAATAAACCTGAGCGCTAATGGGGAAACACCCCCTCCAGCGCTCAGGGGTTCGCTTTGGTCCCAACTCTCGTCCCTTTATGAGGACAAGCATTGGTAAGCCCCCAAGCCACGACAAGGCCCGAACCATGAAGGGGGTAACCTAACCTAACCTAACCTTTTTTTTTTTTTTTTTTTTTTCGCGTTGGAAGAAGGAAAATCTTTTATAAGACGCCAAGTGACAGCCGGTCACTAGATTGGCAGTGTGGGACTCTCCCTGCTGCGGGCCTACCCACTAAAAACCTCTCCCGTGCAAGCATCTACCACACTCCGGACCTACCAATGAAGTATTACGCTGGGAGTGTGGTAATGGTTTATACGCTGATGGCGTCTACTCTACTCGCTGTGGCAACGCTCATTGCGTTACCAACTACGTGAGACGTGAGAGAAGAGAAGTGACGCCCTCTCAGTCGCCCAGGCCGGACACGCTAGCATAGTATGCTCGGCGTCGTCTTCTGTTGCATCGCAGTGCCAGCAGGCTGCGGCTGCTTCTTTGCCTATCCTTTGCAGGAAGTTTCCGAAGCAGCCGTGTCCATTCAGCAGCTGGGTGAGCCGGTAGCTCAGACCACCATGCTTCCTTTGGCACCAGGTCCTCAGGTCGCTGATAAGTCTTCGCGTCCAGCGTCCACCAACTGCCGTGTCCCAGCGTTGCTGCCACTGCGAGTATATCGCGTCTCTAGAGGGGTCTTCTAGACCGTCTCTCTTCCGCTCTCTTCTCTCCTGGCGTTCTCGCGCCAGGAGGTGAATCGGAGGCGAAGAAGATAGCACCAGCGCTGCGTCCTCGGAGATCGTGCGATACCCAGAGATAACCCTGAGTGCACTCCTCCTCTGCACACTTGCCATCTTCTTCCTGTAGTGCTCAACCTCAAGCGACTTCGCCCAGATGGGTGCCCCATACAAAAGCGTCGAGTGCACCACCTCGTGCAAAAGTCTCCTTCTGCTCGATTTGGGCCCGCCGACGTTCGGCATGAGCCTTCCCAGCTGTTGCGCCACCACGCTTGCCCTCGCCGCCGCCAGCTCGATGTGTTCCCCGAAGCGGAGTCGATGATCGAGTTGGACACCGAGGTACCGCATAGATTTAACCAGCGGCACCTCGAAGCCCCCTAGCGTCAGCTTAGGCAGCGCAGGTCGTCGCCTTCGGCTGAACAGCACTGCCTCCGTCTTCTGGACTGCCAGCTCCAGTCCGGAGCTATCCAGCCAGCGTTTTACCCTACGGAGGGCCTCGTTCCCCGTAGCAGTGATCTCCTCGCAGGTTTTGCCGGTGATCATTACCGCGATGTCGTCCGCAAAAGCAACGACGCTTGCGTCCGCCGGCAGCTTCGTCCGCAACAAGCCGTCGTACATGACGTTCCACAGGGTTGGTCCTAAAACCGAGCCCTGAGGGACCTCAGACGTCAGCTGTCGCGTCTCGACGCTGCCTTCGGCACCGCATCGATATTCGAGCGTCCGACCATCAAAGTAGCTCTCCAGCAAGGCCATCAGGTACTCCGGGACCCGAAAGCTCTCCTTCAGCGCCCTGAGAGTTAAATCCCAGCGCGCCGAGTTGAAGGCATTCCGGACGTCCAGAGCCACAAGCATGACCTGCCGGTGCCTTTTCACCGACCCCTGCCAAGCCGTCCGTACCGTGTCCACTACGCGCTCCACAGCGTCCAGGGTGGAGCGTCCCGGTCTGAAGCCGTACTGGTGTTCGGAGAGCCCTCCATCTTCGGATTCGAGGATTGGGAGAAGCCTTCCAACCACCAGTCTCTCAAGAAGCTTCCCGTAGCCGGCAAGCATGCACAAGGGCCTAAAAGAGGAGAGCCCAACGGCGACAGCCTTTTTAGAGACAAGGACAAGCCTTTGCCTCTTCCAGGCGTCACCGAATCTACCCTCCTCCAGGCAGGCGTTGTACACGCTCAACAGCATATCGGGAAACTTCTTGGCAACCAACAGTACGACTTCGTTCGGGACATTGTCTGGTCCGGGCGCCCTTCCAGTTTTGATCCTGGCCGCCGCCGCATCGAGCTCAGCCCGGGAGAATGGTTCGAAGTCCGCTCCCAAAGGAGCGGGGCCTCTTGCCACCCTCCGTTCATGCGCAGGAAAGAGAGCGTCTATTACGCTCGTGAGGTTCTGGGAGTCCATTAGAAACGGATCATGATCTCGTCCCCGTAGCTTCTGTCGTACAATCTTGTACGGCAGTCCCCAGGGGTCGTTATTCACCGATTCGCACAGTTCTTCCCAGCACCTCTCCTTGCTGCGCTTGATAGCTAGCTTAAGCTCTTTGCGGGCGGCCCGGTATCGCTGGTAAGCGCTGTCGTCTACGCCGTCCGTCGCCCGTGCCCGTTGGGCAGCCCTGCGTCGGGCAAGACACGCCGCGCGGAGGCGGGCTATGGTGTCTGTCCACCAATAGGCCGGCGCCCCCGCGCGGCGCCTCGAGCACCGAGCCATGGCCGCGTCGCAAGCGCGCCTGGTGAGGTCGTCAAGCCTCTCAACCCTGTCTGCCGCGCCGCCAGCATCCTCAACCGTCGCCCTGAGGCTCTCCACCATGGCTTCTAGAGCCTCCTGATCCAGGGATCGAAGGCTCCAACCGCCAACAGCGGAGTTTCCCGGGCGACCCGACCGACCTGGCCGGGGTCCTCTCTCCAGCGAGAAAGACACGTACTGGTGATCGCTGTGCGTGTAATCATCGAGTACACGCCAGTTTTTCACCAGCCCGATTATTCCCTTGCTGGCGAATGTTACGTCAACGACTGAGCCCGTGGCTCCCCTGCGGAACGTAAACTCCGAACCCACATTCGCAATGTGCAAATGCAAGCCCGCAGCCACATCACCCAGGATAGAGCCCCGCCTGTTAGTCGTTGACGAACCCCATTCAGTCTACCAGGCGTTGAAGTCGCCGGCCACGATAACTGGCAGCGTTGACATCCTGACGTCACTCTCCAGGTCGCGGAGGTCGTCCATAAACTGCTGCAGTGGGGCGTTTGGCGAGAAGTAGCAGCTGTACAGTCTACAGCCTGCCACCTCAACCCACGTCCACCTCCTGCTAGCAGCGCGATTTCGTCCAGAGACGATCGCCCTCTGCGACGGAAGGAAGATTGCAGCCACTCCGGAATCGTCACAGTACCAGCGACTATTACAGTCACGATACTGCTCCGACACCAGAACAACATCCAACCTCCCCTCCGCCGCCACCTGCTGCATCAGGTCCTGAGCCACTTGGCAGTGACCCAGGTTGACTTGCAGGATGTTGAGTGCGGTCATCTCCGAAGGCATCGCTTCCGCTCCCCGCACTGCCCACTACCGCACCAATGTGCGGCAGGCAGTCCCCTCCTTTTGCAAGGGGTACAGCAAAGCGGGCTTGTGCAGCCCGCTGAGTTGTGCCCCTCTTCCCCACAACGTCTGCACAGTCCAGCCCCCCCCGGCTCCCTCACGTCACACCTCGATGCGACGTGAGCGAACCCGAGGCAGCGGAAACACTGCCTGACCTCCATCTTATGCCGGACACGGCATCGGAGGAGGCCGATTTGCAGGCGCCCGGCCCCAATGAGGGTGTCCACAGCTCGTGTCCACGGCACCTTCGCCGTACACGCGAGGGACCCACTCTGTCTCGGTCTCTTCTCTCTCGGTCAGAACCTCTTTTTTCCTACTCTTATTTCCTACAAAATGTTACATCTACAAATTATGATTTAATATGCCTTACTGAAACATGGTTATCACCAGATTTTTTCGATCGTGAATACTTCCATGAGCAGTACAATGTATACCGACTTGACCGCTGTAATGCAACCGGACACTCGTCACTCGGAGGCGGTGTCCTAATTGCCCTACGGCAAGGGCTCACCGCCCACCGCCGAGATGAGTGGCGATCGGCCTCCCATCACGAAGAAATATGGCTCTCCATTGAACTACAACCGCCACGTACTACCCATGAACAATCCCTCACCGAAACAAAGGTTACTGCACTTAACATAGCTTGCGTTTATTTTCCCCATAACAACGATCACTTTAACTCATTAGATGTATTTTTCGACCATACCCACAACATATATGCTCAAAACCCAAATGACAAATTCTTAATCGTAGGTGATTTTAACCTAACTTATGCAAGTTGGAAGCCTGATCCCAACTCCTGCAGTTATATTATAAACACTAATGACAATAACAATGCTAAACTTATGGCAGACTTTATATCAATAACCGGCTTTCATCAATATAATCACTGTACCAACCACAATGGACGCATTTTAGATTTGATTCTTAGTGATCTTACTTGTAGCGTGGTTCCTTGTGCACAACCAATAACCTATGAAGACCCTCATCATAAAGCTATTGAAATTGCATTGACTCTTCTCTCAACTCCTACCTTAAAAATAAACTCTTACTATAAATTCATCTTTTATGCAACAAATTACTTGGAAATTAAAAAAAGCAATTATTTCCTATGACTGGAATATCTTACTTGACTTAGATACTGAATTAGCTACTAATCACTTATATTCATTTTTTGATGAATTAATAAACAAATATGTACCTAAGAAAAAAGTTATAAACAACAGTTTTTACCCAATCTGGTATACCCAAAGTCTAATAAAGTTGTCACGAGAAAAACGTAAATTACATAGCAAGTGGAAACTGAATAATAACCCCTTAGATTACCAAGCCTTTAGTTGCTTAAGAACTAGAGAAAAGAAAATGCAAAAAGAATGTTACAACAATTATATCAAACGTGTAGAAGATAATATTACAAATTCACCAAAATACTTTTGGTCTTTCATAAAATCCAAATTCTCCACTAACTCTATCCCAGACTGTATGAGAAATGATAACATCATTGCATCTGATGGTGATTCAATATGCAATCTATTCAACGATTACTTTCATTCTGTTTTCGTCCACGACAACTCACCACAATCATCCACAAATTTAGCTCCGCTTTCTCCAATATTAGACCTCTCCTCCATAGATATTACTCAACACCAACTTGAAATTTTGCTTAAAGATATCGATACTACAAAAAGTATGGGATCCGACAGAATCCACCCACTATTGATAAAAAATTGTGCAAATGAGCTCTGCCTCCCCCTTACAATCATTTTTAAGAAATCACTGTCTGAAGGAGTTTTTCCTAGTATTTGGAAAAAGGCTCTGGTAGCACCAATTTTTAAAGGTGGAGATTGGCATGACATTAAACAATACCGACCTATTTCTAAACTCTCCATTTTCGGCAAATTACTTGAAAATTTTGTAACTCAAATAATAGCCTCAGCCGTTTCGTGTCACATACCTCCGGAGCAGCATGGATTTACCAAAGGACGAAGCGTTGACACAAATTTAATAACTTACACAGACTTCATCCTCAATACGATGGACCGTGGTTTTCAGATTGACGCTGTGTATACTGACTTTTCTAAAGCTTTTGATAAAATTAAACACCACACGCTTCTAGAAAAATTACGAGGAATTGGTATACATGGCGACTTACTGAGATGGCTAGCATCTTATATCGGAAATCGAACCCAAGCTGTATCATTAAGTGGTTATACCTCAAAATCTTTGCCTGTCGAATCGGGCGTACCTCAGGGCTCACATCTAGGCCCTCTCCTCTTTAATCTTTATTTAAATGATATTAGTAGCCCTTTTAAAAATTCATCACATCTTTTATATGCTGATGATACAAAAAAATTTAAGATTATATCTTCAATTGAAGATTGTTATCTACTTCAGAACGATCTCGATAATTTTAATGAATATTGCAAACTAAATCAATTAATTTTAAATACTGATACATGTCACACTATAACCTTCACAAGAAAGCATATTCCTATTCATTATGATTATAAATTGAATAATAAAACAATCGAAAGGGTTAACAATGTCAGGGACCTGGGCATAATTCTAGATTCAAAACTGCAATTTAACCTTCATATAGACCATATCGTATCCAAAGCATTCAAAAGACTTGGTCTAATTCTGAGGCTATCAAAGCCTCTTAAACGGGCTTCGTCATTAAAAATTTTATACTTTGCTTTAGTTAGAAGTATTTTGGAATTTGGATGCGTAATCTGGAATCCACAATATTCCGTGGATACAGATCGAATTGAAAGATTGCAAAATAAATTCTTAAATATTTAGACTTCAAAACAGGAAACAATTTCTTAAATTATGAAACTGCTGCAAAGCGGCATAATCTGGCCACGCTAGAGAACAGGCGGAGATTTTTGGATAGCATTTTCCTTTACAAAATAATAAACAACCAAATTAATTCGGCCCCCCTTTTGGAAAATATTTTATTGAGAGTTCCTCGTATGTCCTCTCGACATAAACAAACTTTTCATATACCATCCTGCAGCACTAATTATGCTAAAAACACATTTTTCAGACGTGCAACTACTTACTTCAATCAATAGCTCTCAGATGTTGACATTTTTTCAAGCTCCATAAATTCTTTCCGGAAAATGGTGAAAGAAATATGCCTCTGACAATATGAGTGAAACTAGTTTATTCTTCTGTTTATTTTACTTTTGTTTCTTATTTTTATCATTTATTATTCTGTATCCATAACATACATTAGTAATACTTTTAATGGATCTCTAGGTTTAAATTTGATTATTTTTTTGTTAAATTTAAAATTGTAAAAAACTGTTTGTATCCTAAATAAAAAAAAAAAAAATAAAAAAAATGACAAGCATATTGACTCAATTACCTCCAAAGCTTACCGAATGTTGGGTTTTATCATCCGCACCTTGTCGCTGGCGCCAATGGCGACGCGCTGTATCTCGAGAGCTCCGCGCTTTTTATTATTATAAATAATTTTTGCAGTCGGACTATTATTAATTCTGTGTTCTTGTGTTTTTAAAATCATTGTAATGTTTTAATTTTTAAATGAATTATGTGAATCATGTTTTATTAAATAAAATAATAGAGTGACAAGTACCAAGTGAGCAATAGTTATCCAAATTAAACTACCCACTCGAACTTAAAACAATAATAAGTGTCATTTGATTTAAAATTGAATAAAGCAAATTTAACGATTCAAATCTACTCGACAAAAGAACTCTCTGCACTTAAAGACTCAAAATATTTAATAAGTGATTCAACATTTAAAACTATCCGTGAGAATAACTTGTGCAGAGGAGTTAAAAGAAGACCAAGAGGCAGACGAGGCGGCCGCAATGACCGCAGAAACCCGGGGACAGCTGCAGACAAGGAGGGGCCCGTGGAAGCTGACAATGTCCACCGCCCGGAATCGAAGGAAGTGTCAAATGGCCTCTGCGGAGGTGTTGAAGCTGACAATTCTGTCAGGAATGGAAGTGTGTGTAAAAGGAAGTATGTGAAACAGGAAGAATGGATATTTGCAACGTGGAATGTTAGAGAATGGAATGACTGTAAAGAGAATGAAATTACTGATATTATGGAAAAGAGAAGAATACAAGTGATGTGCGTGACTGAAATAAAAATGATCGGGGATGGAGAAAAGGTATTGAAGAATGAGGAGTATTTTATTTGGAGTGGAATTAAGGATGGATATAAGAGACAAGGCGTGGGAGTAATTTTGAGCGAACGGGCTAAAATGTGTGTAAGTAATTATGAAAGAATATGTCCTAGGATTCTGTTGGTAAGAATGAGATTAGGACGTGTGAAAATTCTAATGGTAGCGTGTTATGCTCCAGTAGAATCTGATAGCAGAGAAGAAAGAGATGAATTCTGGGAGAGTGTAAATAATGTACTAAGAATGAAAGATGAGAATGAACGAATTATCTTATTAGGAGATATGAACGGATGGATTGGTATGAAACGAGATGATTGCGGAATGGTTGTGGGTCCGAGTGGTAGAGGAAGGATGAATAATAATGGACGAAAGCTTGTCAATACATGTATAGAACACAGACTTTTTGCAACAAACACCTGGTTTAAACACCAAGACTTGCATCTCTATACATGGCAAAATAGGGCAGGCCATCGAACAATTATTGATTATATATGCGTAGATGAAAGAATGAGAGGATATGTGAGAGATGCAAGAGTGTACCGTGGAGCTGAACTCAGCACAGACCACTATTTGTTATGCGCGAGAATAATGGTAGGGGATTGTAAGAAAGGAAAGAAAAAAATATTGTTAAGAATGAAAAGAATAAAAGTGGAAAATTTGAACGATGACAATGTGCAAGATGAATATCAAAGTGAGATTGCCAAAAGATTAAATATGGATGAACTACAAAAAATGAAAGATGAAGGATGTGTGGAAAAAGTGTGGCAAATGATGAAGAAAGAACTGACCGAATCTGCTAGGATGACATGCGGAGAAACAAATGTTGGTAAGAAAAAAGGTGATGCCTGGTGGAATGATGGAGTGAAAGAAGCAGTAGAGCAAAAGAAGGAAGCGTATATGAGATGGTTGAAAGATAAAGGTAATTTAAATTTGGAAATGATGTATAAAAGGGCAAAAATGAATACTCAAAAGCTTGTGTATGAAAGTAAGATGGAATTAGAGAAGAAAAATAATGAAAAGGCACAGCAGGACTTCCACACCAACAAAAAAATGTTCTGGAGTTGGGTTCGGAATAATAACGAAAGTGTGGGAGCAACAACTCCGGGCATAAAGAATGCGCAGGGAGTCTTGCTGTGGGATGAAGATGATGTATGTAATAGATGGAAAGAATACTTTGAAGAAATATTAGGACAGGGTGAAAGAAATTTATATGAATGTGACCCTACAAATGAAAGTAATGAGGATATTTTGAAAGAGGAAATAAAAGCAAGCATAAAAGAGCTGAAGAATGGAAAGGCTGCAAGTATGGATGGATTGAATGCTGAGATGTTAAAGGCAGGAGGAGAATATGTGGTAGAGTGGATGTTTGAATTATGCAAGATGTGTATGAAAGACAGGGTAGTACCGATGGACTGGAGAAAGGCGGTCATTGTCCCTATTTACAAGGGTAAAGGGGACAAGAAAGACTGCCGTAACTTCAGGCCCATTAGTCTCCTTAGTATACCTGGGAAAGTCTTATGCAAAATTGTCATAAAAAAAGTGAGAATGGCCACCGATCACAGGGTCTCTGATATTCAATCTGGCTTTATGCCAGGACGAGGTTGTGTGGACCAAATCTTTACTCTCAGACAGATTGTTGAAAAACATCTGGCTGTGGGGAGGGTGGTCTACGCAGCATTCGTAGATCTTGAGAGGGCCTTTGACTCGGTGGACAGATGTATGCTGTGGAATGTTCTCAGGAAGTACGGTGTGAATGATAATCTTCTGAATGTGATACGTGCCATCTATGAAAATAGTTCGGCATGTGTAAGAGTGGATGGGAGATATAGTGACTGGTTTGATGTATATAAGGGAGTGAGGCAAGGCTGCGTGATGAGTCCATGGTTGTTTAATATAATCATGGACAGTTGCATAAAAGAAGCTGGAATATCAGAGAGCGGAGTGAAAGTGGGTGAAACAAGAGTTGGAGTACTTCTTTATGCTGATGATGCTATAGTTTTAGCTGACTCGGCGGAGGAACTCCAAACGATGTTAACCAAACTAAATGATGCATTTTGTAAGAATAGCTTGAAAGTAAATGCGAATAAGACAAAAGTATTAGTTTTTGACAGGAATGAAGTATGTGAGGAACTTACAATTAATTTGAATGGAATAAAAGTTGAAGTAGTGAATGAGTTTGACTATTTAGGAAGTAAGTTTGAGGCGAATGGTAAGATGACGAAAGAATTAGAGAAGCGTGCCAGCAAAGGAAGATGCGTGATAGGAGCGTTTGGTAGAATAGCGAAGAATAAAAGGATACCAAAGAAAATGAAAATGGCGGTACACAATTGTATTTTGTTGCCGACCCTGATGTATGGAAGCGAGTCATGGACGTTGAATGAAAGAGAAGTAAATAAGGTATGCACCGTAGAAATGGCCCATCTGAGAAGTATGACAGGAAAAACACTGAAAGATAGAGTGAGAAACGAATGGGTTCTAAATGAATGCGGAGTAAAAGAAAGCGTGAAAGTGAAAGTTCAAAGAAGTGTGATGCGATGGTTTGGACATATTGAAAGGATGAATGAAGACCGACTGACAAAAAGAGTGTATAAAGGGAATGTAACAGGTAAGCGTGGAAGGGGAAGACCTAGGAAACAATGGATTGATCAGATAAATGAGATTGCGAATGAATGGAATCTACAGAGTGGAAACAAGAGAAGAGCATGCATGAAAAGAGTGATGAAATTAGATGAGATGAAAGAAGTATGCAAGGACAGAGTCAAGTGGAGGCACTTGTGTGGAGGTACTGGCCACCCCTAGAGGAAAGGCGGCAGGATACAAGACAAGACAAGACAAGACCGGTAAACAATTTAATAATATCAACACTTTAAAAACACTATACCTTTCACATATACGCCCTCATTTAGAATTTTGTACTCCAATATGGAATCCGCACTACAAAATTCACACTAACCGTTTTGAAAATAATCAAAAGATTTTTGTTAAATATTTAGAGAAACGACAATACATTGAAAACACCGAATACAAATCTTCCATAGAATTTTTCAATATTAACACACTACAAGATAGAAGGACTTACTTTGATCAATTACTTTTGTACAAAATATGCAATAATACAATTGACTCCCCTGATTTATTATGTAACATATCTTTTCTTATACCAAACCGACATACCCGATCGCAAAATTTATTTCACCTACCCATTTGTCATACTGTTACGAAATAGGGTTCAAAAGTCTTTCAAATTAAAATACACAGGTCTTCTTATCCAGTTGTTTATTTTACACTTTTACATATTTATTTTCACAAAGCTTTCTCGACTATTCCACTTGGTTTCTGTTCACTGATCAAGTTAGTTCTATGTGTTTGTAAATTTCGTATGATACTGCTGGCCCTGCAGGCCACTTGCACCCTTTATACTCTCTAAAGCAGTATAATCTAGACCCTATAATTGCTAGACAGTTCCAGAAAGACATAGTAATTATTATTTCTCGATGCTTCACGTAATACCTAGAGAATTCTACACTTATACACAATTATCGATCCTACCCACCAATACTTATGAGGATTCTTATAACTATAACTACCCATACTTATTTCAATATTTACATTTCATATTTACATAACAATACCAATTACCGATACCACTCAACTTTATTTAGAATACAGCGTGATTATAACCAAAATTTCAAAAATTTAGATATTTTCCATGACTCATTAACAACCTTGCGCAATAAATTGAGATATTTTTCAACTCTGTCCCCTAACTCCCTCAATCAAGCTCCTTCACTTACGTAATAATCCTTCCTTTTCCTTATTCCTTTCCACTTTACTTTTACTTTTAATTTCTTTTCTTACACCTTGTTTCTTTTTTTTTCTTTTTTGTTGCTTGACAACTTGTGTCTTTTTGCTTTTTGTTTTTTGTTTTGCTCTCTTTTTCTTTTTATTTTCTTGTCTTCTCAATTTTCTATTATATATTTTTACTAGCTCAGCATACTGATCAAATTATTATTCTATCTCTATAATTTTAAAAAGAAGAAACAATTTTGGCTTATATTAATTTTAAGAACACCATTGTAATCATTTTTATAAAGCTGTAGTTTTCTCAAATAAATAAATAAATTTTCATATATTTAAAAAAAAAAAACATTTCTTCTTTTAACTCTATACAATTCACCTTTAACATTTTTTTTTAAATGAGTTTCTCTCAAAAATATGTTTTCGCCACACTTTTTTAGGGTTTCTGTTTGTTTTAATTATTGCTAGAGAAAGTCCATTACGATAAGGGGCGCTACTCCCGCCCACAGTAATTAATGAGCGCGTGATTGATGGCGCCTGCAACTTAAACTTAAAATATTTACCTGATTGGACTTCTCAATTTTCTTCTTTTCGCTACTTACCGAATCGGAATGAGAAATAAAACTTTGGCGAAAACCAATGAATGTGGGGAGAGCATTTTTGGATTTGTATCTTTTTATCGGCGAGCGTCCGTCAGTAGGTATTGTATTTACGTATGTGACATTGTGACTGCCTTCCATAGCAACATGTAACAAAATATTTGCATGTCTTTTCCCTAACAACCCGGCCGGGTCTAATCTAATCTAATCTAATCTAAGCTGCAAAGATATATATCATTTAAGATTTATACTAAATGCATTCCCACAAGCAGATATGTATAATTTCGCGCTAACACATGCCGCATGTGGACCTACAATATAAAAACCCAATCTCAAATGAACATAAGCCTTGCAACTCTTGCCGTCCTTCCCTGAAACAGGGGTGACATTGGCAAAGTGAACCAATTTTTATATTATGGGTGGTCAGCCGCATAACAACCTATAAGTCAAGGAACATACATGACAAATTACATTTTTTAAAATCAAAGAATAAAAATAACAATATATACATGGACATAAAAAACTAAATCATAAAACCAAATTCACTTTAACAAACCCTAGCCGCCAACATCACAGATCAACCGCCATTTCTTTCTATCCTTGCATACTTCTTTCATTTCCTCCAGAGTCATAACCTTCTTCATACAAGCTCTTCTTTTATTATGACTCTGGATATTCCATTCATTCGCAATTTCGGATATTTGGTCCATCCATACCTTTCTCGGTCTTCCTCTACCACGACATCCATCTATCCTACCAACATATACTTTCTTCGTCAGTCTTTCCTCATTCATTCTCTCCATATGCCCAAACCATCTTAACAAACTTCTTTTAATCTTCACTTTCACACTTTCTTTTGCACCACATTCTTTTCTTACAAAATCATTCCTCACCCTGTCACTCCGTTTTTTCCCAATCATACTTCTTAGAAAGTCCATTTCAACAGTATGGACTTTACTAATTTCACTTTCATTCACCGTCCAGGCCTCGCTTCCATACATCAAGGTGGGTAAAAGTATGCCACTGCGTACCGCCAATCGAGCATTTTTAGAAATGTTTTGATTTTTGGCGATACAAGCTGTGGCACCCAGTACACACCTGCCCTTCATTACTCTTCTTTCAAGTTCACCTGTCATTCTTCCATCTTTCTCAAACTTACTTCCCAAGTATACAAACTCATTTACCACATCAACATTCATTCCGTTTATTCTAAATTCGTAGTTCGTATTTTCTTCATTTCTTTCAAAAATCAAAACTTTCGTCTTACTTGCATTCAATTTCAAATAATTACCTAGCAGAGCTTCGTTCAATCTAGAGAGCATCGTTTGCAATTCTACTGCTGAGTCCGATACAAGAACAGCATCATCCGCATACAGTAGAACACTCACTTTGCTCTCTCCTATCATTAATCCACAATCATCAAGTCTAGCATCTCGAACACACTTGTCCATGACTATGTTAAATAGCCATGGGCTCATCACACATCCTTGCCTTACACCCTTAAAAACTTCAAACCATTCACTATACTCATCATCAATACGAACACATGCTGTACTATTTTCATAGTTTGCATGCACCGCACCTAGGAGAGCCCCATTCACTCCGTATGCTTTCAAAACATCCCATAACATACCTCTGTCTACTGAGTCAAAAGCCTTTTCCAGATCTACAAAGGCCGTGAACAGCTTCCGCCTCACCGACAATTGTTTTTCAACAAGTTGTCGTAGAGTAAAAATCTGATCAACACAGCCTCTACCGGCCATAAAGCCGGACTGTATATCGGAAATCCTTTCACTAGTAGTCAGAATCACATTTTTTATAATCACCTTACAGAAGACTTTTCCTGGTATACTGAGTAGACTGATTGGTCTGAAGTTCTGACAGTCTTTTTTGTCCCCTTTACCTTTGTAAATGGGGGTGACCGGTGC
>CATOGX010000014.1:0-36669 GCA_951799405.1 Agapetus fuscipes | reverse complement strand
TGGCCGCCAGCGGCAAGATTTCAATTTTCAGTCTGTATGGCAGGTATGCGAAATATGCACGTGACGTCATCCGGACCCTGACAGTTGCTTAGCCACTAACACTTAATGGGGGTGTGCAAAATTTCAGCATCGTGCTGCGAACGGTCTGGGCGCCTATAATGGTACAAATATACAAACAAACAAACAAACAAACAAACAAACAAACACCAAAAATTCTGGAATCGAGCGTTAGTCCAGTTTGTCAATTGAAACACTTGTTAGAAAAACATTTTTGCAAATTCGAAAAAAACAGACGCAAATACCCCCAAGAATTTTATATATAAGACTTTTTTATATATAAGACTAGCAGACCAAACCGCGCTCTCGCACGGTTGGCTGCTAGGCCCTCCGCGCTGGTTTTAGTCTGGCTTCGCCATAATTTTAGCCCATATGTTCTTTATTTCATTGAACGCTTTAATACATAATTTAATTAATTTTGTGATAAAAAGGTGATTGAATTCTTTTCATGTTCCGAATATCTTTAATCCACGAAAGACAAATTGTTAAATATGTACGGTATGCATAGAAGTACATCGCATTCACATTCTTTACAGTTTCTGAATAAATGCAATGTCAGAATAATGTAATACATCAATTGGCTCATGTAACTAATAAAGAAAAGTCAGGATAGTAATAATATAAATAAGTAATAAGGGCGCTGCACAGCCATAGCCCCTCCTGAACAGACATGTTTTCAATATTGATTTAAAAACATTTGCACTCTCCACAGCTGTCAGCTCGTGTGGTAAAACATTAAAAAGCAGAGGGCCAGCAATACAAAAGGCACGATGCAAATAATTGGCTGTGTTGCTCCTGATCAATAACCATCCATATTGTAAGAATGGTTAAAGGAATAGAAGAAAATATTCATTCTGAAGTGTATTTGCCCATACCCTACACACGTGCTTGTAAAGAGTGCCACCCGAGATATGCAATTACAAAAAAAAATAGCTTCATTAACAACGAACTATTTACTTTTATAGTTATGAGCACGCAAACTACAAAGAAGTTCATGTTTTGTCGTGCCGTTGCTTTTAATTCACGGGAAGATGTAACGCTACTTGAGAAAATATATAACTTTGTATGAGCGTCCATGTGCTGTTGGTCCTTCTGACACATACATACAGGATGAGCATGAGCAATGCCCTGAGCTCGGGTTCGAATCCTACCAGAGTGTCATAAATGATTCCCCGTTTCGTTTTTTTTTTCTAACGCCAAAATCAATTACCGGCAAGGTTTACCTACTCACCTTTCACAAGAAATGTGTACCACCCTCTTCGGGAACTGGGAAACCCCTACTTCAACTGAAGTGATTGCATAAGGCTTGCCCCTTTACCTGTAAAAATAAATAGGTTCGACTCACCACATGCGAAACCCTTCGGGGATGACGCGGCAAGAAGTTGCACTGTAGGTGTAACTTAATTGCGAGTTATGTTATATATTCACAAATGCTCTTTGCTGGGTTGGAAAATTCATTGCCTTAACCAAAGACCGGTCACAAAAAGGTCCATCCAGCCGTACAGCAATTGGGTCTTGCATGAGAATTGGCACTCTGTAGCGATTACCAAGCTTGTAAAAGTGCAGTCTATGGCACAGTTAGTAGAATGCTTGCATTCAACGTTTGCCTTGCAGCAAGGGTTTGATCTCCACCGTGGGTGCCAGAAAGGATTTCCCGTTTCGGTGTTTATTTAAACCTCAAAATAAATACCGGCAAGGAGTACTCAGCCTTCACAATAAATATGAACCGCCCCCCTGTGGGAGCTGGGAAACCACATCTTCAACCGAAGTGATTGGCGTGAGGCTGACCCGATAAAAAGGTCCCAAATCGCCACATGCGACCCCTTCGAGGAAAACACAGGTAAGAAATTACACTTTATGTGTAATTAAGTCGCTTCGCGTTGTGATGTTAACAATTCAGTAGGTACCCATTATCTGACAATGCATATTCTAATAATAAAAATAATAATTTTATAAGTTGCATAGATAAATTACATTTAAAATTCATATTAAATGCATTCCCATAAGCAGCCACGTATAAGTTCACGCTTACTTATACCGCATGTGGATTTACAACATAAAATCCAATGTCAAATGGACATAAGCAAACTCTTGCTGACCTTCCCTGGAACAGGGGTGACATTGGCAAAGTGTTTTTTTTTTACAATATTGGTGGTCAGCCTCCTACCAACCTATAAGTCAAGGAAGTGTCAGATTCTGAATAAGAGAACATTATAATAAAAGCAGTTTATTACTTAGCTAAGCCTAATTCTTTGGAGTTCCTTTTTTTTTAGTTTGTAATTTAAATAAAGTCTTACAAAGAAAAAAATATTAAGATTTATTTTTATTACATTTCTATCAATCAGTGTTATGGCTAAGGGAGACAAGAGGCTGATCTTTCTAGCGTATTTAAAATAGAATAACGTTGACCGGTTCGTAGCTCAGTGGTAACACTGCGGACTCTGAATGGGAAGGTTGTGGGTTCGATTCCCGGCGGAGCACAAAAAATATACCATTTATATTTTCAAATTTGCTCTTCACCGGGTTGAAAAATTCATAAAACCTTTACCAATGACCGGTCACCAAAGGTCCATCCAGCCTTACAGCAACTGGGTCTTGCTTGAGAATTGGCGCTTTGTAGCGACGACGATCAAGCTCGTAAAAAGGTCGATAGCTCAATTGGTAGAATGCTTGCATTCCATGCCGAGAGCATGGGTTCGATCTCAAAGGTTTACTCAGTCTTCACAAAGAAATGAGAACCAGCCCCCCCGGGAGCTGGGAAACCCCCACTTCAACTTAAAGTGGTTGGTGCGAGGCCGCCCCCCTAACCAGTAAAAATAAATAGATCCCGAAGCGCCACATGCGACCCCTTCGGGGATAACGCAGGCAAAGAGTTACACTATATGTGTAGCTTAGTTGCGTTTGGTTCGATCCCCGCTTGGGTCACTTGACTTTACTTGGTTCAACAGATGTTATTGGGTAATTAATAATTAATAATTTATTAATAGAAACAATAATGAATTATTAATTAATGATATTAATACCTGTTTCTGGTCAGATAGAATAGGTTAGTGAATTGCATTCCTCTTCACAAATATATTTAAAAAAAAAAAAACGATTTGTGAAGAGGAATGCAATTCACCAACCTATTCTGCCTGATCAGAAACGGGTATTAATAGAATCTATTAGTTATTCATTGTTGTTATTGTAATTACCCTATAACATCTGTTGAACCAGGGTCAAAGTTATGGTCAAATGACCCAAGCGGGGATCGAACCAATGTTGTTCTATTCCAAACACGCTAGAAAGATCAGCCCACTTGGCCCCCTTGGCCATAACACCGACTGAGCAAAGATATATTAAGATTTAAAGCTCATATCACATGCATGTCCACAAACAAACACGTGTACATCGCGTTTACAAATGCTGAATGTATACTTACAAATAAAATCCAACCATCAAATGAACATAAATAAACCATAAACTTTTGCCGACCTTCCCTGACACAGGGGTGACATTGGCAAAGTGAACCATTTTTAACAGTATGGGTGGTCAGCCTCATATCAACCTATAAGTCAAGGAATGCCTTGCCTGTAAAAATAAATATATTCCAGCTTCTGCGGAGACAACGCGGTAAGAATTTGCATTATATTTGCAGCTCTGTTGCGGTTTTTTTTATGAAAAGACATGTTTCGAGTATGTGGCCTGTACAGTGTACATCCTAAATGGCTGCCAGCGCCAGTGAGGCGATTTATATATTTTTTTAAACTCAAGTAGGCGTAAGTTCCCCTTACCTGTTAAAATAAATATGTTCCATACGGCACATGCGCAACCCCTTCGCAACCACGCGGTAGGATGCTGCCCTTGAACATGCCGCATGTGGACATACAATATAAAAACTCGAATCTCAAATGAACATACACCCTGCAACTCCTGCCAACCTTCCCTTTAACAGGGGTGACATTGGCAAAGTGAACCATTTTCTATAGCATGGATGGTCAGCCGCATACCAACTTATAAGTCAAGGAACATACACAACAAATAACTTTTTTTAAATCAACAAATAATAATATGTATAGACATCAAAAACTAAATTGACCGGTCCGTAGCTCAGTGGTAACACTGCGGACTCTGAATGGGAAGGTTGTGGGTTCGATTCCCGGCGGAGCACCAAAAATATACCATTTCTATTTTCAAATTTGCTCTTCGCTGGGTTGAAAAATTCATAAAACCTTTATCAATGACCGGTCACTAAAAGGTCCATCCAGCCTTACAGCAACTGGGTCTTGCTTGAGTATTGGCGCTTTGTAGCGACGACCAAGCTCGTACTCCTCTGCGGCACTACAACAAGTGTCATAGACCCCTAGAGTCTCTCGAATCTAGGGAGTCTCCCGCACAGGATTTCTTAAAAAAAAAAAAAAAAAAAAAACACAAAAGAAATTCTAATATTAAAAACCCTAGCCTATTACAGATCAACTGTCATTTCTTTCTGCCCTTACATAATTCTTTCATTTCCTCCAGAGTCATAACCTTTTTCATACAGGCTCTCCTTTTATTATGACTCTGGATATTCCATTCATTTACAATTTTGGAAAATTGCTCCATCCATACCTTTCTCGGTCTTCCTCTACCACGACATCCATCTATTCTTGCAACATATGCTTTCTTCGTCAGTCTTTCATCACTGTGGTTGGCATAAAGCCAAATCCCTTACCTGCAAAAATAAATAGGTTCCACATGCCACATGCGACTTCTTGGGGCATATTTCAAAAGAAAAGGATTCTAACCCGTACCCGAGAAAGAAACATATCTTTGTCTGTTTAGGAGATGCTTGAGATATTCCACTTTTTCAAATCCACTAAACGATAAAATATCTCTTCATTTTAAGCCAGTTAATACTCCAAAACTTCTTATTATTTGAATTATTATAACATTCATTTTTCGAAAACGTAACAACAAAACATATCAAAACCGAGCTGTCATTAAATCAAAATGTCCACCTTCCCGCGTTCTTTTTTTAAATTTATTAGTAGGGTGTCCATATGCCAGGCATATTTTTTCGGGACTAAAATACTTTGTCGATATTCGGAAAGCAGTTTTCACATTTCACATACACTTATCAGTTTATAATCTTAATCTGAGTTGCATGGATGAAATTCCGTTTAAGATTTATAATTAATGCGTGCCCACAAGTACATAAACACGTGACTTTGCAACTTTTGCCGTATTTTCTTGAAACAGGGGTGACATTGGTAAAGCGAATTTACTTTTAACATCACGGGTAGTCAGTCTTAACCAACCAAGCAACCTCAAAAGCACAATTTTTTTGTTGAGTATACACGTGACTGCAACTTTTGCCGCCTTTTCTTGAAACAGGGGTGACATTGGTAAAGCGAATTTACTTTTTACATCACGGGTGGTCAATCTTAAACCAACCTCAAAAGCACAATTTTTTAATGCTACAATTTTTTAGAAACAGGTTTTTTTGGTCGCCATGATATTTTAAAATCATGGATACCCTAAAATTCAAAGAAATTCGTCATAAAAAAAAGTTTTCTTCAACATTTAATCGAAATTAGCAGAATCTATAACGAACTGGGAAAATTCACCACCCAAGTTTAAAGTGGACGCAAAAAACCCGTTAAAACCCAAAAAAATGTATGGTGGCTACTTGTAAAACTGTATACTTTTTAATTTAATTTTGGGTTTTATTAAATCTTTTTATTGTTAGGTCACATGCCAAAATTCAATTCTACATGTTTGTAAATGCGATCGCTGCGCTACTTGCAAGTCATGATTTCGGAATTTTGCATATCTGGTATTTACAACTTTTGTTTGAAAGACTTATTTACTGAGAGAAAGTTTCTTCCAACATTTGTTTGGATTATAAAAAGACTGGGTAATTTCAAGTATTGGGTCTTTTAATTAAAATTGGCCACCAGCGGGATGATTTTTAGATTCAGTGTCTATGGTACCTATATGAAATAAGCGTTTTTAAGCATTCAGACCCCACCTATCTTTTGCGTATGAGCGTTTTTTGAGCCGATGCTTAATTTCAGTGCCCTACTGTGAACGGTCTACTAAACAAACAAACAAATGGTTAGGTTAAATTTCTATTTTTTTATATATGAGAATGTAGGTATTTACAAATTTTGTTTGAAGACTTTACTTTTTGCGAAAAAGTTTCTTCCAAAAGTTGTTTGAATTACTAAGAGACATGACTGTTTCGAATATCAAGCCTGTAAATTTAAAATGGCCGCCAGCGGCAAGATTTCAATTTTCAGTCTGTATGGCAGGTATGCGAAATATGCACGTGACGTCATCCGGACCCTGACAGTTGTTTAGCCACTAACACTTTATGGGGGTATGCAAAATTTCAGCATCGTGCTGCGAACGGTCTGGGCGCCTATAATGGTACAAATATACAAACAAACACACAAACAAACAAACAAACAAACAAACACCAAAAATTCTGGAACACAGCGTTAGTTCAGTTTGTCAATAGAAACACTTGTTAGAAAAACATTTTTGCAAATTCGAAAAAAACAGACGCAAATACCCTGTCCTTTTTTATAAATAAGATTCGAAAAAAACAGACGCAAATACCCCCAAGAATTTTATATATAAGACTAGCAGACCAAACCGCGCTCTCGCACGGTTGGCTGCTAGGCCCTCCGGGCAGGTTTTAGTCTGGCTTCGTTATAATTTTTTACCCATATGTTCTTTATTTCATTGAATGCTTTTAGATATAATTTAATAAATTTTGTGATGAAAAGGTAATTGAATTCTTTTCATGTTCCGAATATCTTTAATCCACGAAAGACGAATTTAAGTTAAATAACCTGCCTACTCGTGCTGCGCACGATAACGGCATTTTAGTTTGAAGTCCGGCTTCACCAGCACACTTTACCCCTGCTCTGATTTTTAAAAGATCCATGAGAACTGACCAACAACAACAACAAAAAGTGGACAATTTTATGGTAGAATCCCAGGCCTGATTGTGCTACTTCCTATTGTTGTGCAGGTGCTGAAGTCTTTATCCTGCTTTTTATTTCTGCTCTTTATTTTTCTGGTGATGGTTTATAATGATGCTCGACCCGTTCATTATCATTTAAGTGTATAACTTGTCTTTTCTGCTCTTTTTCGTTTTGCTGGTAATAGTATCTTAAGCGTACCTGTGTTGCTTGCAATTGTCTTATAGTGGCATGAAACATGACTGCGTTTGCCATACGGCATTGTTTTGTTGGTAACGGTGCTTTTGTTTTTACATTGTTCAAGCTGCTACAATTGGCATGAAATGTCTTCAGACTGCTCGTGCTGCTCTGAATTACCTTTTGCCATCTTATAACTGCTTGTTATACTTTTCACGATATTGGTTCCTGAAGATACCTTAAAATGCCTAAACTCACAATCTACAAAAAATCTAAGTATGGGAAAACGTTGGACCCTTCGACAGAACTCTAAGAAAAAATGACTTTTGAAAATTAAAAAAAAAAAAACTTTTTAACTTTTTTTTATTTTTATATATAAGACACTTTGTATGAAATTTTACTTTTTAAATATTTGTTCAAAGAAATTTGCCGTAGAAAAAAAGTTTCTTCCAACATTTATGGGGTTTACTTAAATGCATTTTAAATTCGAGTATGAGGTCTAGACATTAAAAATGGCCGCCTGCAGAGCAATGTATTTTTTTAGTTGGTATAGCGGGTATGCAAAATATACACTTGGCGGGATTGTCCTATTACATATCATTACATTTCGCTAAATTATAATTGTTTGTGTAGCATCAAAACAGTTGATTTTTTTACTTATAAATTTGACTTTTTTGTAAAAATCAGGTTTTTCAAAATTTTGTTGGAAAAAATTTGTCATTGAAAAAAGTTTTCTTTCAAAAAATGTTGACATAAACAAAACCAAATTGATCATTGAGAAAAAACTTCAAACTTGTAAAATGAACGCCAGGAGAATGTTTAATATTGGAGAAACCAAAAAAAACGTATGGCAGCTACTCTTAATCCTTCATGTATTTTTTGTTTTTTTTTGAAAATATGTAAGTCCTGTTTATGTTTAGGTGGCATGCTTAATTTCAATGTTCCAACTTAATGCATGCGCCCGTTGTGCCACCTGAAAGTTATTGTTTTTTATTCTTTTCTATGTAGGTATTTACAAATTTTGTTTGAAGAATTTACTTTTTGCGAAAAAGTTTCTTCCAAAAGTTGTTAAAATTACTGAGAAGCATGACTGTTTCGAATATCAAGCCTGTAAATTTAAAATGGCCGCCAGCGGCAAGATTTCAATTTTCAGTCTGTATGGCAGGTATGCGAAATATGCACGTGACGTCATTCGGACCCTGACAGTTTAGCCACTGACACTTTATGGGTGCATGCAAAATTTCAGCATCGTGCTGCGAACGGTCTGGGCGCCTATAATGGTACAAATATACAAACACACAAACAAACAAACAAACAAACACCAAAAATTCTGGAATCTAGCGTTAGTTCAGTTTATCAAGAGGAACACTTTTTAGAAAAACATTTTTGCAAATTCGAAAAAAACAGACGCAAATACCCCTTCCTTTTTTATATATAAGATTACGAAAATCGGCCAAAATCGACGACGTAATTTATGGACGCATATGTATGTGTGTCACTTTCCAAAGTATTGGACCTAGAGATACCAAATTTTGGCTACATCGACTTTTTTGGACATCTATTAAGTATGAATAACACGGCATTACACCAACTTGAAAATTCAAGATGGCTGCCATACCAAAAAAAACATAAAATTTTACTTTTCTCAAAAACGTCTCCAAAAATTTTTTTAAAATTTTCAGAATTGCCACAAATTAATTTTTAACTTAATAAATTAGTTATGGCAACACTCTTGCTAATCTGTGTCTATGGGCTGCCATATGAAAAAAACAAACAATTGTGAATTTCTCAAAAGTCAAGGGGTTAACAAAAATATAATAATGCACAATTATAGGCAATAGAAATTTCTATAAAATTAAAAAAAAAAAATTAAAAAATGATTATAAAGCACCGTTTACATGACCTCAAATTTTAAATCGAAAATATAGCAAAAACCCATTAAAATGCAAGATATTTAAATTGGTTTTATATTTAATAGAAAGACCAAGGGTATCACTATAATTCGTAATCATTTTTTTTACTTTTTTGAAAATTCAAGATGGCTTCCGAAGAGCTGAAAATTTTAAATGGGATTTTCTCAAAAACGGCTCCAACGATTTTTCTAAATTTTCTGTGAATTCGTTAATAAAGTAGTGCTATCTACCAATAATAATCATTGCTTCATCATAATCTCAGTTTAGGGAGTTGCCATACAAAAGAAAAAAAAAAGATAATTTCTCGGCAGTTAGAGGGTTAATAAAAAAATGATCTTCTACAAATGTAAGACAATAATAATACCTTATAATTATATTGTCATCATTATTTTTCCCAAAAAGTGTATCAAAAGTAGAGATGGAAAAAACGGCTTAGTAAAAAAAACGAAAAAACGCTTTTTAAAATAAGCAGTTTTTTCGTTTTTTGGGTTTATTGTAAATATTGATTATCGAGCCACAAAAAATTTCTGCTGGCGGGGGGGGAGGGGTGTTGATACGATTAAAAAAAATGATTTTAATTTAAATATTTTGCGTCGCATAAAATTTAAATTAAAATCGCAAACGATTGAAAAAATGTAGCGCGCTTATTCAACGATTAAACGAAAGTTGCTTATGCTTATTTTATACGCTTATTTTTCAAACGCTTATGTCGTGTTATAAAGCTAAATCTGCCGTTTTTGTTTCTTACACTTTATGGTCTTAGCAAAATAGTTACAGTAATGAAAAAAATCAAGCATGTTTATTAATTTTTTATCTTAATAACAAAGCTTACACAAAATATATAACTTAAGAAATGCCACCACAAAAAAATATTTAAAAAAACGCGTTTTTTGTACATTTTTAGCTTTTTTTTCGTGTGTGCTGTATTTTGGATTTTTTTTTTTGCTTTTTACTTACAGAACTATACATTGTGTAGGTTCAATACTCAACATTTTTTCAATAATGTCAATAGTTTTTGAGTAAATATGGAAAAACTGTGTTCTTTGATTTAATTAAAATTTAATTCATTTAGTAGTTTCATCTATAAGTCAAAAATCTTTCTTGTGTAATTGGCGCTTTTTCTAGAGAAGACCAACCTCGTAGAGGTACATGAGGTGTGTTTCACAGAAAACGGCGCTCACTAAATAAATCATCCAAATATTTATATTCATTTAAGTATTTATATGGCTATTTCCATATTGTATGAGTGTGCAGGTACACTCCGCGGTGGAAAAAACTTGATTTATTATTGAATATATTATATTTTTATTGAAACTGCATAAGTTGGTAGATGATTCTAGCTTTACATACGTCCAACAGTGGGTTAATTTATGCAAGAAAGTCGAGTGCAGATTCTGGGCAATTTATTTTTATTCAATTTGCGCAATCGAGAGGAGTTTACACAATGTTTTATGCTCAGGGTGCAGATCTATTATCTTACAAGTAAAGAAAGTAGTGGATCGCAGAGACAGATCAAACATGAAATGAAGCATTTCAAAAAGACTCTGAATTTCTGCATAGATATAAATGAAATATCTCTACTTATAATTGTGGGGCCTGTGACTACAGACTATGTTTTTTTTTCAATTAATGGTTACAAATGAAATGCCTGGTTATTTAATGATACATTACTTAGTTTATTCATGGAAATCAGATGCCATTGCTGTGACATAATTTGAAAACAATCTAACCACCTTTTTTAGGAGTATTATTTATACAACAAATTTACAGGCCGGCGTTTTGCTTAATGCCAAAATAAAATAAAACCACACATTTTATTTTACGATAACTACTTATATGAAATGTCTATTATATTTTATGTCAATTGATTGGTTTCTTCAATTCTCCCAGGTGAACCTCCTCGGTTTCTCCAACTTGTTCTTCGAGGCAGCCGGCGAGGAGCGCGAGCACGCCATTAAGCTGATGGACTACCTGACCATGAGGGGCAAGTCCGAGGAGCTGGACAATAAGCTGCTGTGGCCCGAGTGTGCTGAGGACAAGAGCTCCCTGTCTGCCAAGGTATGGAACTCCACCTGCCTATAGAGCACGCCATTAAGTTGCAGTGGTAGGGAAAACGGTTGAAAATAATATGGTTGTGTAGAGTACATTTCAAGGATCACAACCATATATTTTTTAAGTAGTAAAAATAAAGATATCATTGATAATTTTGAAAAATAAAATGCGGAGAATTTACAACCCGCCAAAAAAGCAATGTAAACGGTTAGGGACGTGTGTCGTCATTTTGACGACAAACGTCGCTGTCAAACAGACTACCTGGGCCATTTGACACCTAAGCTTCGAAGATCTGACGTCATATCCGCCCGAATAAAGCAATGACCTGTTTTAGCGGAAATGGAAAATACGCGAATTTTTAAGAGCTATAATTTAAAAACTAAGGCACATATAATTTTTTTTAAAACGCAAATGCATTTAAAAAAATATAGCCTACCATTTTATGAAATAAAATAAAAATGTGCAAATACCCTATTGACAACTTTATCCTAACCTCACTTTACACAAAAACATGATATGAGTGTGATGTTTGCGTGTTGAATTATTTACTTCAGTTGGTGATTTGTCACAAAATATTTGCGAAGAGTGTAATGCTAAATTTCATACTTTGTTATTGGTTGCTAAGGATGGCGGTGATACCCATACAAGATTGACATTTATTCGCCAAGAAAAAAGTTTCAAATTCAAAAACGTTCGGACTTTATTGTTCAAGGCTCATGTTTCGACCAGATTATGCCATACTGTACTGTACTGTATCCTGCCGCCGCTCCACTAGGGGTGGCCGGTACCTCCGCAGATGCGCCTCCACTTTTTTCTGTCCTTACAAACCACTTTCATTTCCTCAATATTCATCACCTATTTCATACATACTCTTCTCTTATTCTCACTCTGCAGGTTCCATTCTTTCGCAATTTCACCTATTTGGTCTAACCATTCTTTCCTCGGCCTTCCCCTTCCGCGCTTTCCTCTGACATTTCCTTTATACACTTTCTTCGTTAGTCGTTCATCATCCATTCTTTCGAGATGTCCGAACCATCTCATCGTACTGTTTTGTACTCTCATTCTCATATTCTCTTTTATACCACACTCGTTCATCACCCAATCATTACGTACTCTATCATTCAGTGTCTTTCCAGCCATTGCTCTCAGGTAAGCCATTTCAACCGTACATACTTTACTCAGTTCACATTCATTAACTGTCCACGCCTCACTTCCATACATCAATGTCGGAACCAATATGCCATTGTGGACCGCCAGTCTCATATTCTTCGAAAATTTCCTGTTTCTTGCAATTCTTCCAATCGTTCCCATTACACTTCTTCCTCTACTAGCGCGCTTTTCCAATTCTTTCGTCAATTTCCCATTCGACTCAAACTTGCTTCCCAGATAATCAAATTCTTTCACGACCTCCACTCTTGTTTCATTCAGTCTTATCTCAATTTCCTCGCATTCCTCAGTCCTGTCAAACACTAATACTTTCGTCTTACTGGCATTCACTTTTAAACCGTTCTTACTAAAAACATCATTCATTTTGGTGAGTATCATCTGGAGCTCCTCCGCTGTATCAGCCAACACTACGGCATCGTCAGCATAGAGAAGAACTCCAACTTTCGTCTCACCCACTTTCACACCATAATGAGAAATTTCTGCTTCTTTCATACAATTGTCCATGATTATGTTAAATAACCACGGACTCATTACACACCCCTGTCGTACTCCCTTGTAAACATCAAACCATTCGCTACATTTACCATCCACTCTTACACACGCCAAACTATTTTCATAGATGGCGCGTATCCCATTCAGAAGCTTGCCGTTCACACCGTACTTTAGGAGTACTTTCCACATCATACCTCTGTCCACCGAGTCAAAAGCCTTCTCGAGATCCACAAAAGCCATGTAGACCCTCCGACCCACAGCCAGATGTTTTTCCACAATCTGTCTGAGAGTGAAGATCTGGTCTACACACCCTCTTCCTGGCATAAAGCCAGTCTGGATATCAGAAACCCCATGACCGGTAGACAGTCTCACTTTTTTTATGAGAACCTTACACAATACTTTACCAGCTATACTGAGAAGACTGATGGGCCTGAAATTTTGGCAGTCCTTTTTGTCACCTTTTCCTTTGTAGATAGGAACAATGACCGCCTTTTTCCAGTCCATCGGCACTATACTCTCTTTCACACACATCTTGCACAGTTCAAACATCCATTCAACCATGCATTCCCCAGCACATTTGATCATCTCAGCATTCACACCATCATTCCCAGCAGCTTTTCCATTCTTCAGATCATTTATACTTATTATCACATCCTCTTTCACAATTTCTTCATCGCTGTCATTATATCCAACATCATAATCGTCTCTTTCGCCCTGGCCATATAATTTTTAAAATATTCATTCCATCTCTTCCTTACATCACTTTCGTCCACAGCAAGATTCCCTCAGCGTTTTTAATGCCTGGGGTGGTTGATCCGCGACTTTCGTTTTTATCACGCACCCAACTCCAGAATGATTTTTTATTGGTGAGGAAATTCTGCTGCGCTCTCTCATTTTCCTTACTGCCATGAAACAAAAATAAAAATAATAAGGTCATCAAGTTAATTGACATTATTGTGTCATCACCCAGCCGGGTTGCTAGAAAAAAGGCATACAAATACCTTGTATTGCTTGCTAAGGATCATTCCAATACAATACTGGGTATTTCCTATTTTAACCAAAAAAAATGTTATCAGTGAGAATATACAAAACTGTTACCTTAGATGAAACTTACCTTACATGAAATGATAGTGTCTCATTCAAACTACAAGAACAAATAAAATTTTAATAAAAATATATATGTAAAGGAACTACAACTACGTATTAAGCTCCTTTAATAGGTATTCTTGTTTATCTGTAGCGCTCGGTCAGCACTCAGGTATTTACCTACTTTCTGGTGAACAGCCATTAGCCATTTTGCCGGACGATGCGCGTGCAAGTCGATAAGATTGTAAAAAGAATTAAACGACGTGATTGTAGTTTCCTATAAATAATAAGCAACTTCAACTGTCTTAAATTCTAAACAAATATATGTTTTCATAAAATTAAAGTTATTTAATTTATCTATAAATTACAATCTTATAAAACTACAATTTCGATTAAAATTAATAAATTACGATTTAAATTTGTCGTATTGGGGTCCACGGATGGCAAAACTAATGTGATATGCATAACCTCAATTGAAACACCGATCGGAGGTGTTTTTGAAATCCCAGATGATTTAAAGCCAGTAAGTAAACATACTGCCATATACTCCTCAGATATATTTACAAAAATCACTAAAAAAAAGGCATGAAGTGCGCTCTATATGGATTCCTGTAAATGCAGAGTTGAGGAAAGTATATCTGGATGACGGAGACAACTTACAATTTGGTGAGCAATATTTAAATGAAATAACAGAAGAAACAAAGGCTTCACATACTACCAATGCTATCAAGACGACAGAGGAGAAAAATATAGAAAAAACCGCTGAGAGATTTTTCATGGACAAATTCTCAAATAAAACATGTAATGCGGATCAATGGATAACGAACTTTGAGAACGAGTGTCTAAGGTTTGAAATTAATGATGATGAAAAAAAAATTCAGGTATTAAAATACCTATTAGAAAAAAATTGTCTTGATTGGTACTACAGTATGCTAATAAAAATGACGTTGAGCTCCAAATGGCAAGACTGGAGAGAAAATTTTACTGAAACTTATGGAGGAGAAGGTTGGTGTCGTGTCAAATATGCATTTAGATTTAAATTTTAAGTGGGATCAATGCTGGAATATGCCATAAAGAAAGAGCGGTTGTTATTGGAAATTAATAAAGATATTGATATCAAAACAATGATAAATATGATTGTTATGGGATTACCAGACAACGTAATGGATAAAATTGATAAAAATACTGTAAAAACAACCGCAAGCCTGTACAATGAAATAGGGAAATTGGAACAACTTGTTGGAAACAATAAGGATAATAAAAAAAGTACCATGTATTCTGACACCAGACCCAAACAAATTGAAGAAAAAAAACCATGCCGTATATGTGTTAACGAGAAAAAAGGGAAACGTTACCACCCTGAGGAGAATTGTTGGTTTAAAGAAAAGAATTTAAAACCAAATTTAAGAACTGTTAATAATTCTAAATTAGAAATTGAATTGAATGATAATAATAAAAAAAACTAGAGGTACCACCATTAATAAAAGTTAATTTGCTATTAAATGATACTTTAAAAGTTTCTGGAATATATGATTCTGGGTCGAATGTTTCATTAATTAATGCAAATTTATTGAAAATACAGCCAAAGGAACTTACAAGTAATATGCAAATAGTAAACTTGAAGACTATTAATGGTGGGAAGAAAACAAAAGGTTTGATAACACTAAAAATAAAAATCTACAATATAGAAAAAATAATGGATGTATTTGTAGTAGATAATGAAAATTTTGATTACGATTTTCTCAATTGGTTTGGATTGCATCAAAAATTTCAGATTAATCCAAAACGAAGAATTACAAATTATCCAATCTAACAAATCAGAAGAAGACAAGATGAGCATAAAAGAAGAATCACATATTCTACATTCTGAAGAACAAGAAACAAAACACATACACAAATGTGAAATAAATTTCAATGAACACATAAAAGAAGGGGATTTCAAAGTAAGTAAATTAGACATTGAACAAAAATCAGAAATATACAAACTAATAGATACTTACAAATCAATATTTGCAAAAGATAAATATGACATTGGAACCGTCAGAGAATATGAAGCACGTATTGATCTACTTATGGACAAATATTGTTGTAAAAGGCCCTACAGATGTTCAATTGAAGACAAAAAGGAAATAGAAGAACAAGTGGCAAAGTTACTAGACAAAAAGCTTATAGAGGAATCTTATAGTCCATTTGCGGCACCAGTAACGTTAGCTTTCAAAAAAGAAAACAACAAAAAATCAAGATTATGCATAGAATTTAGAGATTTAAACAAAATAGTGGTACCTCAAGCGCAACCATTTCCACTAATCGACGACTTAGTGATTAAGACAAGAAACTCATCATATTTTACAACGCTAGACATCAATTCAGCCTTTTGGTCAATCCCGCTGAAAATTGAAGACAGGAAAAAAACTGCATTTGTGCCGCAGGACGGACATTATCAATGGACGTGTTTACCTTTTGGGTTAAAAACATCACCAGCTATTTTTCAAAGGATACTAGGTAACATTTTAAGAAAATATAAGCTTACTGATTATGCAGTTAACTACATAGATGATATCCTAGTATTTTCCAAGACTTTTTCCGAGCACATTATTCATCTCACACAATTGTTAGAAGCTATAAAAAGTGAAGGTTTTAGATTAAAATTTACAAAGTGTACATTTGCTGCAGACTCAGTGAAATATCTCGGTCACATAATACACAATAATACAGTACGACCAATAAGAGATAATCTTGTTTCTATAAAAGAATTCCCCACACCGAAAACTCAGAAAAATGTTAGACAATTTTTGGGAAAAATTAATTTCCATCATGAATATATACCTAAAAGTGCGGTAATTTTAGAACCTCTTCATAATTTACTTAGAAAAAATCAGAAATTTAATTGGTCTGCAGGTTGTCAAAAGTCTTTTGAACAAGTGAAGAACTTATTATGCTCTCAGCCAATATTAGAAATATTTGATCAGAATTTGCCAATAAATATTTACACCGATGCATCCTTAGAAGGTATTGGAGCAGTGCTAAAGCAAACACAACCAAATGGAAAAAACAAACCAGTGGCATACTTTTCAAAAAAAATGAATCAGCTACAAAAGAAAAAGAAAGCTGTTTATTTAGAATGCTTAGCTATTAAAGAAGCAATAAGATATTGGCAATACTGGTTAATAGGTAAATCATTTACAGTATATTCAGACCATAAACCATTGGAAAATTTAAATATTAAAGCTAGGACAGATGATGAGTTAGGAGATTTAACATATTATTTATCACAGTATGATTTTAAAATAAAATATGCTCCAGGAAAAGAAAATATAGAAGCAGACTGTTTAAGTAGGAACCCAGTACTGGATGCAGACAATGATACTGATGAACAATTACAAATTGTAAACATGATCAATTTAAATGATATCGTTACAGATCAGAAAAAAAATGAACACGTACAAAAAAAAAAAAAAAACTATTATTAAAACACAATGTTTACTATAAAAATCTTAGAAAATGTGAAAAAAATATTTTATCAGAGAATTTCAGTAAAAAACTTATTAAAAATGTACACGAAAACATGTGTCATTTAGGAGAAAAACAAATGCAAAACAAAATTAGTACAGTTTATACAGCAAAAAATTTAACAATAAATATTAAAAGACATTGTAAAAGCTGTGAGATATGTATAAAGAATAAAAAGAGAGGGCAAAACAAGTATGGTCTGATGTCACATTTAGGCCCTGCCACAAAACCTTTTGAAATAGTGTCAATAGACACAATTGGAGGTTTTGGAGGCTCACGATCAACTAAAAGATATTTACATCTTCTAGTAGACCATTTTACACGATACGCTTATATTGTTACCTCTAAAACACAAAATGCTAATGATTTTATTAAACTAGTCAATAATGTAATAGATTCGAATACAATTGGAATGCTCCTTACCGACCAATATCCGGGTATAAACTCGAAAGAATTAAAAAAATTATGTAATAAAAATTCAATAACAATGATTTTTACTGCAGTGAACGCCTTTTCTAACGGTTTAAACGAAAGACTCAATCAAACATTAGTCAACAAAATCAGATGTAAAATCAATAAAAAAAGTCAAAGAACAGCATGGACAACCATAGCTCATCAATAATAATAATAATATTAGGATGATTTATTTGGTGAGCGCTGTTTTTGTGTGTATCACACCTCAAGAGCCCTCTGCGAACTTGGTCGTCGCTGTAGAAAGCGCCAATTCTCAAGCAAGACTCAGTTGTTGTAAGGTTGGATGGACCTTTCAGTGACCGGTCTTTGGTAAAGGTTTATGAATTTTTCAACCCAGCGAAGAGCACATTCGAAATATAAATGGTATATTTTTGTGCTCCGCCGGGATCCGAATCCACAACCTTCCATTGACGAGTCCGAAGTGTTGCCACTACGGACTACGGACCGGTCCAAGATGCCAACGACACGCGGTGTACCTGAGCGGTTACCCATCCAAATACTGTCCGCGCCCAATGTTGCTTAACTTCGGTGATCTATGGGAACCGGTGCTTTCAACATGGTAACGTCGTTGACCATTCAATGTGTAGATAAATATAATATGACAGAACATACAGTTACTGGATTTGCACCAAAATACCTCATGGATGGTACAGATGTTTCACTTTTGCCAAATGAACTTAAAATAAATAAAACAAAAGATGATTGGATTAGGGATAGAAAAATAGCATTAAACAATTCTATAAAGTCACATAATTACAATACACAGATTTTTAATAAAAATAGAACTCAATTTAATTTTGATGAAGGGGATATGGTGTATGTAGAGAATGGGAACCAATTAAATAGAAATCAATTAGATGAGCTGAGAGTTGGTCCATTTCAAATTACTCAGAAGATTTCAAATTCAATTTATGAAATAAATACAGGACATAAAAAAATGGAGTCAAATCTCTTCCATATTACAAAACTCATACCAATTCTTATATAAAAAAAGAAAAAAAAAAAAAAACAACAACAACTTATACTTTACTTATACAATAATTAAACAACTTATACATATTTAAGTTATATTACTTTGTTACTTATGTTTGCTCAAGAGAAAATTTTGAGGAAAATTTTCTTTTGAAGGAGGGAGATGTAAAGGAACTACAACTACGTATTAAGCTCCTTTAACCTTCCCTCCCCTATGCAGTGTAGGCAGTACACTTGCTTATTATAATCTTTAATATCTCTATAAATATAATTTACATGGAGCTCAGATTCTAGGTATTCCTCCCTCATACATTTACGAATTTAATTAAAATATATTTTTTTAATAATCCACACTAATAAGGGGCAGCAGAGCTGTTTTGTAAAAGTCGGAAATAAATTCACCAATACAATAAAACAAATGGCACCAATACAATCACACAGCGTAAGGCGCTGTGCATTGGCGCTGTGAGTAGCTTGCGTCATGCATGTAAAGCTTGCGTGGTGAGTGCGACACTATTCACATCTCACTCTCACATATTTTGCTACGATTTGAGCACACGAAATAGAGCATCTCCGTCGCTACAGTTGCAGTCGTATTTTATTCTTCAATATTGCTGGAACTTGCAGGGATACTAAAGTGATTTATTATTTCCGAAAATAAAATAAATAAAAATTCTTGTTTTGGTAAGTATTTTTTTTATGTGTTTCTAAATAACTATGTAATCATTATTTTATATTATTATTTGTGTGTAATACGTAGAAACACATTTATTTTGGATTGAAAAGTATCCAGAGTAGGAAAAAAAATAACAGAAGCAAATGAAAATGCTTTGTAAGAGAACTTAGTTTGGAGTTGGCTAAGCCTAATATTATAAGAAGAAAAAATAGTATGGTTAGATTCCATAAACAACAGCATGATCCTTTTGACACGGTTCTATCCTATTATCAGCATAATTATATCACCCGCAACTGCTGTTACAGATGCAAATATTCCAACTAATCCGCTGGGCGAATCAACAAGGAGTGTGTTAGTGTCCCGGCCACCTTCAAGAATTTGTAGATTTTGTCCATACAATTAAAAAAAAGAAAAACAATAGTGTGTCTTATTTGTCAAAAAAACTGTGTGTGCTAGTCACAGAATAGAAAAAAAGTACATTTTTTGCAGCAATTGCAATAAAATTTAGAGATTGTCTTTATTTGGTTTTTATATTTCTATTGTTTTATGTTTTTCTTTTAACTTACGTAATTTTCGTTATTGTGCTTTAACATAATACGAGTAATGTGGAAATAATTATGAATGTTTTCATTTGTTGTTCAATTTAACATTATTTTAGTACATATTATTATGAACTTTTAATTTTCTGAAATATTTCAAAAGGTTTAAATTCCCTGGCTAGCCGCCGCCCGTCGCCTTCCCCATATCACGTGTCAGTGTCGCTTCAGTCGCTGTCAGGCGCTCGCTCAGAGTGGACCTGTCGTCCGCTATATAGGCATCGGCCGATGATTTTTTATGTTTTTAGCATTTAAATACTAATTATTGTCATTTACTTCTTCATTCGACTTCAATTATACTTTATTAAAGCGATTAGCTATTAATATACATCATTTACCGATCATAAATCCGACTTTTATGAGCGTGTAGTCACTACACAGCACCGTTGCGCGTGTAATTTTTTTAGCACAGATTGGGGAAGGTTAATAGGTATTCTTGTTTATCTGTAGCGCTCGGTCAGCACTCAGGTATTTACCTACTTTCTGGTGAACAGCCATTAGCCATTTTGCCGGACGATGCGCGTGCAAGTCGATAAGATTGTAAAAAGAATTAAACGACGTGATTGTAGTTTCCTATAAATAATAAGCAACTTCAACTGTCTTAAATTCTAAACAAATATATGTTTTCATAAAATTAAAGTTATTTAATCCCCCTATAATATAAAATTCAACGGCCTCCCCATACAAAATAATTGTGCGTTAATGGCATTCAAACTGAAGAACTCCTGAACAGATGCACGTCATATTCACAACAAATATTTTTCAGGACTTGGGATGTGCTTCCTCATCATTAGTAGATTTTAAATTGTTGTTTTTTAAATAAATAAACATGATCAATCACAACACCTTTTTATGTAAAACCTATGCGAGAAACAAAACTCATTTTGACATTCAAATTTCAAATAAATTGCCAGCACTTCAACATAGGCTTCAAAGTTGCCATCGTTGCCATTGCCAAGTCGATTCTTTTTCGGTTGAATTCCGTTGAGTACCTACCTACCTATATTTTTTATTCATTTCAAAATTATCCCTTCCCCCTATCTATCTATCTATCTATCTACTATATTATAAAAAGCAACGGCCTCCCCATACAAAATTGATGTGCGTCAATAGTTAGCTAACTGAAGAACTCCTGAACAGATGCACATCATATTCACAACAAATATTATTCAGAATTTCGGATGTGCAACTCCATCATTAAAAGTTTTAAAATTGTTGTTTTTTCAATAAATAAACATGATCGATTACAGCACCTTTTTGTGTTAAACCAAAACAAGCACACAAACATGAAATTTGAATTTGGAACACATTCGGAATAAAAACCTAACAAATAAAAATATGCTTTATTTTGAACACATTACAAATCCTACGGATTTTATAGGTAGGTACTTTTATTAGCCTACCAAGATCCTACAATAATAATATTATTCTTATAAAATTTGAATTTGGAACACATTCGGAATAAAAACCTAACAAATAAAAATGTGCTGTATTTTGAACACATTATAAATCCTACAGATTTTATAGGTACTTTTATTAACCTACCAAGATCTTGCAATAATAATATTATTCTTATGAAATTTGAATTTGGAACACATTCGGAATAAAAACCTAACAAATAAAAAAGTGCTTTATTTTGAACACAATTATAAATCCAACAGTTTTTATAGGTACTTTTATTAACCTACCAAAATCCTACAGAATATGTATATCAAATGCATGCCCACAAACAAACACGTGTAGTTCGCGCCTACCTTCTTTAACTTTTGCCGACCTTCCCTGACACAGGGGTGACATTGGCAAAGTGAACCATTTTTTACAGTATAGGTGGTCAGCCTCATACCAACGTATAAGCCAACTATTAAAACATTAACTTTTATAATTCATATTTAATGCATGACCCCAAGCAGAAACAAGTGAGTTCGCGCTTACAAATGTTGCATGTATACCGACTCACAAATTAAAATCTAAACCACAAATAAACATAAGCCCAGCAACTTTTACCGACCTTTTCTGAAACAGGGGGAACATTGGTTGAGTGAACCATTTTTTACAACATGGGTGGTCGGTCTCATACCAACCTAATAAGTCAAGGAATTTGAGTTTGAAAAATCCTTAAACAACGTTAATCTTAATGTAAAATCTAAAGTTGCATAAAAAGGTCTTAAATGATTCAAATTCAATGCATACCCACAAGCTGGAAAATTTAATTTCGCGCTATATATGATTGTTGCATTTGATGTTTTAAATATCATTACTCTTGCTAATGACCTGAAACTTGAAGGTCGAAAGTACTCGAGGCGGATAATATTAATTATTGTGAAAATAAAACTACAGTAGAGCCTCGATAATCCGTACTCAGGCTAATCCGAACGTCGCTATAATCCGAACTGCATACCCCACCCCACTTCCTCGCCTTCGCCTCGCTGCTATGTTGTTTATTAATTAGTCTGCAGTTACGACTGCCACGTTGCGCGTCCATTCCACGTTTTTCTGCTCTGTACTCGTGCGCGGCGTGTTTTTTGAGGTTATAAAGATGGTTCCAACACCAAAACGCAAACATAAAACTTTGACTATAGCCGAAAAGTGCACCATACTAGACAGTTTAAAGGACGGAGTGTCGGCAACTTCTCTTGCTTGTAAGTATGGCGTTGGAAAATCAACAATTACAGACCTCAAGAAAAATGAGCAAAAATTGAGATCTTTTATAGCTAAAACTGAGAAAGGACCAGGGTTCAGAAAAACTCTAAAATTACCAGAGAATCCAGTGCTAGAAGAAGCACTGTTCACATGGTTTTTAGAACAAAGACGACGCCACATTCCATTGTCTGGTGAGGTCGTAATGGAAAAAGCGAGATTCTTCCATAAAAAACTAACAGGTTCGGATTTTTCTGCAAGTAGAGGATGGCTTGATAATTTTAAAAAACGTCATGGCATACGTCAGCTGAAAGTGTCAGGTGAGAAAGTCTCTAGCAATACGGAAGCTGTTCAACCATTCCAAGAAAAATTCCTAAACGAGATAAAAGAAAAGAACCTTTGCCCTGAACAAATTTACAATGCCGACGAATCAGGATTGTTTTGGAAGGTTCTGCCGGACAAAACTTTAGCCTCTTCTGCTGAAACTAGCGCTCCTGGGTCGAAAGTGTCTAAAGAGCGAATAACTTTTATGCCTTGCGCAAACTCTACAGGGAATCACAAATTACCATTGCTAGTTGTGGGGAAGGCAAAAAAGCCAAGATCTTTTGGATCTGTAAAATTACCAGTGCATTATGAAGGGCAGAGGCGTGCTTGGGTAACCAGAGATATTTTTCTCGAGTGGTTTAGAGGCCATTTTGTTCCTGAAGTCAAACGCCATTTAAAAAAAATGGGACTGCCACAAAAAGCATTGCTACTCTTAGACAATGCCCCTGGACATCCAAATGCTGAAGATTTGACAACAGAAGACGGCAACTTCTCTGTACTGTACATGCCTCCAAATTGTACGCCTTTGATCCAACCTATGGATCAAAACGTAATCCAAAATGTCAAGATAAATTACAAAAAGAAACTCCTGATTCAAATGTTCGTGCAGCAAGAAGCCGATGAGGCTTTAACCTTGCATGATGTTATAAAAAGCGTCACAATTAAAGACGCCATTTTTTCGCTAGCGCAATGTTGGGATCATGTATCATCGTCTCTTATCGAAAAATCTTGGAAGCCTCTTTGGCCTGAAAAAATAAATTCAACAGAAGATAGATCAGAAGAAAATGATGACTTCGACGTAGAAGACGATCTCCCGCTCAGTCTTTTACGTAATCGTGGTTATACAGAAGAAACCATTTCCACTTTCTTGTCCATGAGTGAAGAGGAGAATTGCACAGATCCTATAACTGATGATGAGATCATAACCCAAATAACGCAAGAGAATGACGAGTCTTTAGCTGAAGATTATTTTGCTTCAAATGTCAAGAAAATTACTCATTCACAAGCCATATCATCTTTGAACACTTGCTTGGAGTGGGCTGAAGAAAATGACCTGTCCTTATCGGAAAAGATGATGCTACGTAACTTGAGGGACAAAGCTTTTTTCTGGTCCATCAACAGGACTCGCCAAACTAAAATAGATCAGTTTATGACTAAATAGACAATTTACACCTTACGTATTTTATGGTACCTAATTATTATGTAAATGTACGGTAAGCAACGAGCCGGGCTTTTTATTTGCATTACGACTGTAGTCCTTACGCTGCTTGTAATAAGAGCGTTCCCAAGGTCAATATGTAAAGCCCAGCTCGTTGCTTACTGTACCTCTTAAACTATGTATATAATTAAACACTATTTTAAGAATAAAAATGTTTTTTTTTCTCCTTACATACTATAATCCGAACGCTTCGTGAGTCCGAACAGGGGTTAGTTTTTGCTAGTTCGGATTATCAAGGCTCTACTGTACTTTTTTGAAAAAATATTTTTTTTTTTAATTTAAGTTAATTAATTATTTATTGATTCTGTAATACCTTTTTCTGGCCAGAAAAAATAGATAGGCGTATTGCATTTCTGTTCCCAAATCTTCAAACACGAGCAAGAACCTTCTTCGTCATGGAAGATATACATTTCATTATGAAATTAGATACGATTTCCACGAAACGTTGAAAAATTTGCTATTCTCTTCACAATGGTTCGCAAAATTGGTTTTCAATTCTAAACAAAATATCTAACGATCTTAATTGATGATGTTGGACACGACTTTGTCGAAACGCTGAAAACCCTGATCTTCTCTTTATCGCGGTTCGCAAAAATAATGTCTACAAAATGTCAAACAATCGTAATGAGGTCTGCACATGGATTGGCATAGACAATATTGTTACTTTAGCCGGCCGTCCTGCTAGGGAAAATACAAAAAAAACATTATTTTATTGGTAACTTAAGACTGCAGAGTACAAAACTGACATTTATTCGCCTAGACAAAAGTTCTCAATTCAAAAATGTTCTAAGTATAAACATAAAATAAAGTATCTACTACAAGTAGGATTTTAGAAATGTAAGTAAGCTTTTTTAAATACCACACACGGTAAACAAAAGTTAGTACGTACCAACCAGAAGGAGACTGTATTTAAATAAAGCATTTTAATTGATACCTTCCAGATGGTTCGTTCATACTTTCAATCAAGTTTCATGATATTATGTTTGTTTTAAAAAAAACACATTTTTTTTAAATGTCCTATGCGACAATGGTCCTAAACAACCTATAAAAAGTAATGGTTTGCCTTTTCGCGGACGAGCAATGGAAAATGCTCCATTTGCATTACCTTCTGATTTAAGACGTGTTATAAAGCTAAATCTACCGTTTTTGTTTCTTACACTTTTTGGTCTTAGCAAAATAGTTACAGTAATGAAAAAAATCAAGAATGTTTATTAATTTTTTATCTTAATTATGAAGCTTGAACAAAATATATAACTTAAGAATTGCTACAAAAAAATATATTTAAAAAAACGCGTTTTTTTTACATTTTTAGCTTTTTTTTCGTGTGTGCTGTATTTTGGAATTTTGTTTTTGCTTTTTAATTACAGAACTATAAATTGTTTAGGTTCCCTTGTGAACATTTTTTTTTATTTTGTCAAGAGTTTTTGAGTAAATATGGAAAAGCTGAAACTACTAAATGAATTAAATTTTAATTAAATCAAAGAACGCAGTTTTTCCATATTTACTCAAAAACTATTGACATTATAAAAAAAATGTTAAGTACGGAACCTAAACAATGTATAGTTCTGTAATTAAAAAGCAAAAAAAAATAATCCAAAATACAGCACACACGAAAAAAAAAGCTAAAAATATTAAAAAAATGCGTTTTTTAAATATTTTTTTGTGGTGGCAATTCTTAAGGTATATATTTTGTTCAAGCTTTATAATTAAGATAAAAAAATTAATAAACATGCTTGATTTTTTTCATTACTGTAGCTATTTTGCTAAGACCATAAAGTGTAAGAAACAAAAATGGCAGATTTAGCTTTATAACACGCCTTAATCTAAGTTGCAAAGATATGTAACATTAGGGATTCACATTATATGCATTTTCACAAGCAGACACGTATGACTTCGTGCTTAAACATGATGCATGTCAACTTACAATATTAAGACCCAAATCTCAAATGAATATACACCCTGAAAATCTTGCCAAACTTCCCTGCAACAGGGGTGACATTGGCGGCTGACAACCCATGATGTAGAAAATGGTTCACTTTGCCAATATCACCCCAGTTTTAGGGAAGGTCAGGAAAAGTTGCAGGGTGTATGTTCATTTTAATTTTAAATATAAGTGGAAGCACCGCAATTGTGGTTTTTTATGTCTGGCCTTACCGCTCAACAGTTTTAGACCAATTTTTCAGAAAATGTGAATATTTATCTAGAAAAGAATTGTGAATTTTGATTCCGATTAAATTACAATATTTTTGTCGTTCTGTTGTTGGGTCAATGCTGCCTCTTTTATCTGTGGAAATAAATTGATTCCACATGCACAAATGGCGTTGTAAAACTCGCCGGGTACTGCTAGTTTATCTATAAATTACAATCTTACATATATTACAAAATATTTTATTAAAAAAAACTTCCCCAAAATGTCACTATCCATGGTTGTTATATTCTTACTTAGTAACAGAAATACGAAATATCTAAGGAAGATCATGCCTTTACACCTAAAAAATGTTTCTAATCAATTTAATATTATAAAATATGATTTATTTTTAATGCAACAGATAACCATTAACTACTTTTTTTTTTTTTAAGTTGTCTTAACTTCCAAATCAATAATTTTGTCACTATCCATGGATGAATGTCACACAGACCAATCCAATGAAAAAACTAATCAAGTTTTTGAATGCTCCTGTGTCATAAACAAGTAGAAGTCAGCCATTTTGAAATCAATCGTCAAAATAGCGATCAACAAGGAAGAGTTTGTGTTACTAAATAATTTTGTTTTAATTTCATAATTGCGTCAACCTTAAGTGTCTTTCCGTGGATAATAGTTCCAAGTAAGTATAATATTACTTATTTACATGTGTTTTTCCATTAATTTATAGTTTTAGTCGTCAAAATCTTTGTTAAACAAGAAATTTTACTGAATATAAATTTGAGGTGAGGTTATGTGCGGTTGTTTGAATTTTGTCACTTCCGTGGATGTCACTTCCATGGTTTCGTGGGTAATATTGTTATCCATGGAAGTATGTAAAAATTTTTTTTTTTAAATCCGAGCCTCGGAGCCCGACAAATAAGTAAAGTTTATAGTCTTAATAGTCATCCATATATTCTGTGAGTTTCAACTTAATACATTATATGATGTACACATTTTTTTTATTCCTAAAATAGGAAATACCCTACTGACGTTTGCTCGCCGAGAAAAAAGTTCCAAATTTAAAAATGTTTGGACTTCATTGGCTGATAGAATGTGTGGGGGATTAAAAAAGACTTCACACATTTCAATTAGAGGGGGGGAGGGGGGATCTATAATAATCCATAATCTAAGTTGCAAAGATATATTTGAGGTTTGGATTTTATTTTTAAGTACACATTCAGCATTTGTAAGCGCGAACTACACGTGTTTGTTTGTGAGCATGCATTTGATATGCGCTTTAAATGTTAATATATCTTAGCAAATTTAGATTATACGAGTAGATTATTATAGATCCCCCCTCCCCCCCTCTAATTGAAATGTGCGAAGTCTTTTTTAATCCCCCACACATTCTATCAGCCAATGAAGTCCAAACATTTTTAAATTTGGAACTTTTTTCTTGGCGAGCAAACGTCAGTATTGTATTGGAATGACATCCTTAGCAAGAAATACAAGGTATTTGTATGCCTTTTTTCTAGCAACCCGGCTGGGTGATGACACAATATTGTCAATGTCAATTAACATGCTGACCTTATTATTTTATTTTTGTTTCATGGCATAAGTACTTATATAATCTGGGTCGAAACATAAGCCTTGAACAATAAGGTCCGAAAGTTTTTTAATTTGAAAGTTTTTTTTTGGCGAATAAAATAATAACAGTCTTGTATGGGTATCACCGCCATCCTTAGCAACCAATAACAAAATATGAAATTTAGTATTACACTCTTCGCAAATGTTTTGCGACAAATCACCGATTGAAGTAAATAATTCAATACGCAAATATTAAATTCATATCATGTTTTTGTGGAAAGTGAGGTTAGGATAAATTTGTCAATTATTTATGTCACTTTCCCAAATTTTTATGCTCTTAATTGTGTGCTTAGATAATAGATGTAAAATGTTACGATTCGATTACCAAACCATAGCCAATTTAAATTTGCTGCAATTAAAATAAGGGCTAGAAGTAAAATCACAAGATTTTCATACTAATTTATAATTTAATAATTTATTCATAAAAATGTTTTACAGAAGATTAACATGGGGTGCAGCTTTTTAACTTTAAGTAAGAAAATAATACATGTGCCTGAACTAGGAAAACCTGTGTCTCAGGCGTGGAGAGCTTCTATACAATAAATCTGTATAACTTTATGATATTAATGATACACAAAAAAATACTTAGCCATTTTTACATGTCTGAACAAAGATGAGTTAAAATATTGAAATAAATGTTATTTAAACTTAATATGGAAATAAGAGAATAATAATACATGTGCCTGAACTAGGAAAATCCTGTATCTCAGGCGGGGAGGGCTTGCGAGCAATATGTACTTAAATAATCATTATTACATTTATTCATACTTCAATATGATAATGTGGTGTCAGTGAGCTTCAGAGAAACACCCACAGATGGCGCTTTGAAACAACTAAACTCATACGCAAAATCGAACAAGCATTCTTCATAAGGAATGAGATTTGAGCCATCAAGGAGATATTCTATTGATTATCTCAAGGCATGGTTCTTGGCCTCCCAAATCCGGCTCCGCTGGATAACAAGAACCAAGGTGGTCTCAACCTTTCTTTGTAGAGCTAGCTTCTCGGATAAAGAGTACCAACTGGGTCGATTCCACCCGAAGCCTTGCCTATGTGAGGAGCAGTGCAAATTGCCCCGTAGGTACTGGTAATGAATCAGTGGCTTGCACTAAGACGGAAACTCTCCGCCTGCACCACACACACATACACACACACGTGTGTTACGGAAGGAATCGTGCGGGTGCTTATGTTACCTCCCAAACGGTCCTATCCCTCCGTGCACACATACATACGCAATCGGAAGGGCTCGTGCGGATACTTTTGACCGTCCAAACGTAACCCTCCATCTGCGTACACATACACACAGCCGGGAGTAATTGTTGGGCAATTTAAGATTCCTACGTTGCTACCCGCGCTACACACGCATCGTGGAAGCTGGAACGAGGGACATCGAGCAACCGCTCTGTCCAAACACCTCTACCAGACATCCCGCGTGCTCCCAACAAGGAGAGATATCGAGGCTGGACGTCAGCACTCTGTCTCTCCCATCTAGTGCTACAAATGAACAATAAGTGCTACGATAAGTGTGTAAAGAACTCTAAATGAACCTGACTGTAACAATATTTCACTGGTTGTGTAATTAAGGGCATAACAATACTTATAAATTTAAATGTCAATAAATTATACAAACCTTAACAATAACTTCACTAAGATTACTCATTATTATTTTCAAACCGTATCCAAATTTAAATTTACCGCCTTGCAGCCAATTTAAATTTACTGCCCCTGCCAAGATTTTTACTGGCGGGAGACAGTCGTCAAATAAGTCATTTAAAAAATGTTGATTAAAATTGTTTGATCATCAGATGTGAGAATTGTTTCACTCTACCAATGAGAGATAGCAGAAGTAAGATAGCAATTCATTTTAGCAGTGTATCTGTATCTGCTGCTTCTTTATTACTTGTTCTCAACCTATTACTAATCATTCCTCTTCAAATTCTCTGTAACTTTCTCCATTGAATGCATAGCTTAGCCACTTCCTCTCAGCAGTGCACTGAACATCATCGAGCCATCTGCTTATTACCTCAGCTACAATTACTGTCTCTGTATTTCAGATTGTGTGTGACCAGGAGAACCGCATGTCCTTTGTGGTGGACTCTGGCAAAGCCCAGGACGCTCTCCAGTTTGCCGTCAGCATGGAGGCAGCTGTTACTCGCAGCGTGCGCAGCCTGCTGCAGACCTGCGAGGGAGACGACGCCACCAATGACTACCATGTGAGACATGACAAACATTAATTTTCCTCCTTTCTCTCTCTCTAGATTTGTTCTGACTAAAAGTCTCATTCCTGCGACATTGATGTCTCAACATCCCTTCATTGCTTTCTAAAATGGCCAGTCTGAAATCTATTGGTTAACAATGCTTCAGACTCGTAGTCCGAAGGTAGTGGGTTTGATTCCTGGCGGATCATTTAACCCCTCAAGCGCCAGAACGGGGATCCGCGCTCATAGTACTAAACGCGATTTTTTTCATTTTTCTTTAGTTTTTACACAGCAATAAGATCGAAAATCGCATGAAGTACTGCTATTGGGTAGAACCATCCACCAATAAATTCAAACCATTCATTTTTGTTTGTAGGTATTTAAAATATAATATTTAAGTTGACCTTGAAAACCGACTGTTGAAAAAGCCGAATTCCACAATTTGTTGACATAAGAACACTAACACACTCAATTTTTTTTTTGTGTAAATAAGAAGGGTCATTAACTTCTTTTTTTTTGCGATGTATTGGGATTTCGTGCCTACGCATACTAATGAGATATATCTATTTTTAGAATCTCTATCTTTTTTCCGTAATCTAAATTATGATGAAGTATAATAATAATTTCACAAAAGTTTTTTTTTTTGGTAGGCATTAAAAAACTTTATTTCACTGTTTTTTGTTATAAAAAACCCACAGGAGATATGTTTTGTATCTTTGGAGATATTTAATGGAAGGAAGATGGCCGCCGGTCAAAACCAGTGCTTCTAAAACTTGCAGATCAAATTTTGAAAGTTTTGCAGTGTTTTTAAAACAGTGTTTCTAAAGCAAAAGATTATAAATAATAAATAAAATTAAAATAAGTTTAAATCATAAATCTAGTGCCTCGTAGATACCCCATCTGAGCTTGATAAAAGAACCGCTTTTACGGAATTTGTAGCACATGGATTCCAAGGATGTGCCCCCGGATATTCCGCCGATCCCTCCCGACCCTCCCGACTACGCTGAGGAGGTATTTATAGAAAGTGCTGTGCCAGTGTCTGGGGGCAGGACGGGCAAGAAAAAGAGGGATTCCGTAGAATCTTTAGATAACTCAAAAATTTCTAAGCTGCCATGCCCTTCTAATTCGCCACAGTCTCCCCAGTCACCCCAATATCCTCCGCCACATGTACCAATAAGTAGATTGTACAATAGAACGGATCCAGGTCCTTTTGTTGTACACGTAACCAGAGAGATGGCTGATCCCAGGTCTGGGACTTCACTGCACCCTGTTGACTTTGGTCGTTTCCTCATGACGAGGAGGACGGCTGGTGTCGTCCGGGGAGGAGTGAAGTCGGAGGGCCGTAACAAGGTGTCGCTGCAGTTCAGCACAGCTGACTGCGCGAACGATTTTATTAAAGCTAAAGATTTAGGAATCTACAAAGCATATGTACCCTCATTCCAGGTCACCCGACTTGGAGTCGTCAGGGGTGTCCCAAACTCAGTTTCCATGGATGAATTAATTCAGGACACTTCATGTCCTGAATTCACTAATGTTATAAAAGCCCGAAGGCTTAATTTAAAAAAAAATACCCCCGAGGGTAATGTTTGGTTACCCTCCAGCACCGTGGTTATAACTTTCGATGGTCAGAGGCTTCCCACTAACATTTTCCTATACCATGCCTCATTCCCAGTTGACATTTATCTGTTCCCAACAGTACAATGCTTCAACTGCTGCCGCTTTGGACATACCAAAAATCAATGCCGATCCACTGCACGCTGCTATAAATGCTCAGAGAACCATGAAGGCTCTTCATGCGAATCTAGCATACTTCGATGCATAAATTGCAAAGGCACACATTTGGCTTCAAATTTAAATTGTCCTGAGTATTCAAGGCAAAAAGAAATTAAAAATACAATGACAAAAGAGGGCATCTCTTATATGGAGGCCTCAAAAAAAATAGCTCCAGCGACAAAATCCTTCGCAGAGGCAGCAAAAGCTCGTCCTGCATTATCTCTCCCTAAATCTCCCCAACCAACAACACGAAAAATGGTGTACCTTCCTTCTCGACAAATAAAGTCAACTCCTCAATATGTTAACACAAATGCCATCCGAAATCTCCAGTGGTTCCCAAATGGAGAATCCCCATCAACTTCTGTAGGAGGAGGCCTAACGGCACAAACTCACTCCAAGGTACCTACCTGAAGAAATAACAAATCTTTTAAAAATTGTCATTCAAATCATCCAGACCATTCCCAACCTACCGTCCAACGTTGCAACTTTGATTTCCCTACTCTTAAACATGATCTCTCCTGATGGCGGTAGAGAGAATTCTTCAATGGAACAGTCGTAGTGCTGTCTCCAACAAATCTAATATTATATTACTATTAAAAAATCTTAATATTTCAATAGCGGATGTGGCTGAGATGTGGTTAAAGCCGGGTCTTCATTTTCGGATCCCCGGATATCACGTTCTGTGTCACGACCGCACTGATGGTAAGGGAGGTTCAGCCCTTATCATTAAGACAACCCTCCCATTTACTCCTATCCCAATCAGCGGTCTTCCTGACCATTTTCAATCCGTCGCGGTGAAGGTACTGGATATGACTTATGTCTCTGTTTATATCGCCCGCCCATCTCACCGATCATCAATCATCCCCCTCAAGATTATCATCAATAATATTTCTTCACCTTTCATATTATTGGGAGACTTAAATGCCCACCATACGGTATGGGGCTCATCTAACTGTGATGCTCTTGGACACTTATTGATGGAGGTAATTGATGATGCCTCATTGTGCCTTCTAAATGATTCCTCCCCTACCCGCCTCTCACCCCCTAACCAAAATACCAGCTCTGTTGATATTTCAATTTGTACTCCTATCTTAGCATCGTCCCTCAACTGGTCCATACTTAATGACACTCATGGAAGTGACCATTTCCCCATTGTAATGGAGTTTTCGACGCTATTAAAAAGTGACGAACATACTTCGGAAAAAAAATCTACTAGATTATTCAGAACTGATAAAGCTGACTGGAGCAAGTTTCATAACAACGTGGAAGCGGATGTCGCATCCCTTTCAATTCCTTCCTCCCTCTCCGCGCTGAACAATTATGAAAAGTATGTGGAGCTTTTACTTAATTCGGGCAGTAAATCCATCCCGAAAGTTAAGAAATCAGCTAAGGTACATCCTCCTACCCCATGGTGGGATCATGAGTGTGACAACGCAGTGGCTGAACGAAGAGAAGCATCTAAATTGTATGCAGAGGATATGAATATTGAAAAATTTTATAATTTAAAAAAAATCATGGCTAAGACTAAACGTTTACTACGCCAAAAAAAGAAAAGCGGATGGTCTCAGTTTTGTAGCTCAGTGTCCCCCGACACTCCCACTACGGAGATTTGGAGTATGATGAGAAGGTTTAGATCTGCTTTTAATCCCATTAAAATTTCCCCTTCTTCGCAGACATGGATTTTCGAATTCATCAATAAAATTGCTCCTCTCTCCACCCCACACATGGAAGAGCTTCCACAAAAATATCATCTCTCCTGTAATAATAACCCATTGGATGCCCCTTTTACTATGAACAAACTGATAGCTGCTCTGGATAAAACAAAAGATACCAGCCCAGGATTAGATAACATTCCGTATTCATTCATATCTCTCAAAACTCCAAACTCGCTAAATTGTTTTCTAGGATTGGTTAACTGTTTTTTCGAAACCGGAGAAGTTCCGGAATCCTGAAAACTCAGTTGATTATTCCAATACTGAAACCAAAAAAAGACTCTAACCTAGGATCCTCTTACAGGCCCATAGCATTATCTTCTTGTCTCTGCAAAATAGTACAACGCCTCATAAAGAATAGAATAGAATGGTTTGTAGAGAACAATCAAGTTCTTTCAAGCTGTCAGTTCGGATTTCGAAAAAATCCAAATGTACTTTTGACAGTCTCTCTACACTAGTAACTGATATACAAATCTCTTTTTCCAAGAATGACTTTCTCGTGGCAGTATTCTTGGATGTTTCATCTGCATATGACAATGTTTTATTACCTACTCTAAAATCTAAAATGCTACAATTGGGCCTACCTCGCAGGCTGACTCTATTCACTTTAAACTTGCTCCTCTCCAGAACAATTATTATTCAACAACCGGGCTTCCCCAAGCAAACTCGGTCTATCTGGAAAGGTCTACCCCAAGGGTCAGTACTCAGCCCCATTTTATACAATATTTTTACTTACGACTTACACAAAACCCCTTTATCTTCTTGCCGACTATTAGAGTATGCTGACGATTTGGTTCTTTATTCTTCAAATTCCAGTGTAAAATCTGCAGTTTCTGACATAAACTTCTCACTAAATAATCTTTAAACATGGCTGAGCTTTCATGGCTTGGAGGTTTCTCCATCCAAGAGTTCAGCCGTGATATTCACGAGAAGATATAAAATACCCCCCACTTTGATAAAAATTGACACATCCACAATCGCATTATCCAAAAGCATTAAGTTCCTTGGCCTTTTTTTAGACTCAAAACTTACATGGAATACTCACATCGAATATTTAGTAAGTAAGTGCCATTTAGCATTAAACCCCCTCAGAGCTCTGTCAGGTGTCTGGTGGGGAGCACACCCATCCTCTCAAAAACTGCTATTCAATGCCCTCGTTCGTAGTCGAATAGACTATGCATCATTTCTTTATGGCTCCGCAGCTAAATTTTTACTTCTTAAAATCGACAAAATTCAATACCAAGGCCTTAGAATAATCCTAGGAGCCATGAAATCATCTCCAACCAACACCCTTCAACTGGAAAGCTGTGAGCCTCCCCTCAGTCTTCGACGATCTTTACTTGCAAAAAACTTTATAACTAGAATTTACTCCATTTCCCACAAGCTTATAGACTCATTAGAGGTTTTGTCAAGACTCTATTCAACGAACTCATACTGGAAAAACAAATCTTCTCCAGTCCTTATCAGCTGCCTATTATCAATCCAAAATTCACTTGCCAATATAGACCGTTCCAATATCCCGCCTATATTTCTAACCCCCTTCGAACACCTCACGTTCATACCACCTATAAATATTAATACAGGTCTTTCTAAAACTTCTCACCCACCTCAGGAACAAAATTTTCAAAATGTCATTGACAATAATTGGAAAGGTTGGACATCCTTTTTTACAGATGGATCCAAAATGCGAAACGCACCAGCTGTAGGTGCAGCTTTCTATAGTCCAGGGCTATCTATTTCTTATAAATTTAAATTACCAGCTTCAGCTTCTATTTTCACAGCTGAGGCTTACGCCATCTATGAGACCCTCAAATTTATTCAACATTCGACACACTATCAAAATTTTGTTATCTTCTCTGACTCCCTAAGTGTGCTGCAGAATGTTCTATCTTTTCCTTTAAACATCCTCCTATTGCTTTAATCTTTAGAATAAAATCTCTTATGTATCAAATATTACATTCGGGTACAGGGGTGGCACTGGCTTGGGTTCCCAGCCACTGTGGAATTGTGGGCAATGAGATTGTCGATGGCCTGGCAAAGGAGACTGCCCTGAATGGCATTCCCGGACTGGCAGCTCTCTCTCCCACTGATCTTTCCCCATCATTTAAATTATCACTCCGAAACGAGTGGAGTGATTTCTGGTCCTCCACAAATAAATCAAAAGGAAAGTGGTATGCTGGCATCCAGCCGTCTCTTCCTGTATCCCCTTGGTATGAAAAATTATCTTTTAGTAAACAACAAATCTCCATAATATGTCGCCTAAGAATTGGCCATTGTTGCTCTCCAGCCCACCTCTTCAAAATTAACGTAATCAATTCCCCCTTATGTAAATGCGAGACTGAAATAGGCGATCTAGATCATTTTTTTTTTCAACTATCCCCTTTCTACCAATCCGAACCAGTTTTTTTTTTTTTTTTTGAGAACTAGCATTCTCATACATTACCTCATTAATATTTCTTATCTTTTATCACTTAATTCGAAACCTATCACCCTTCTTCTCCTGAAATTCATTTCTCAGAACAATATATAAAATTATAAACTATTTTATCCAAGTCAGTCTGATTTCAATCTCATCTTCTGCCCGTCAATATACAAATTAATTACCTACTTCCACTTTTTGTTTACTGTTTTAACTTTGTTGATATCCCTCTTTTCGTGCCGGTCCCTCCGCTAGCCGCAGGTTTAAAGAATGATCTGTGCATATGATTGCAAATTACTCTTCCTCAGCTATTCCCATCTTTCCCAATCCCTACATCAAACAACTTGACACTGGCGTCCCTGCTGAATGCGGGAATCCGCCACAAAGAAAAAGAAGAAGAAGAAGAGATATTTAAAATTAAAAACCACGAGTTGGGTGTCTGAATTAGGCAGAAAATCGCTGGCGCTCCAGGGGTTAATTTTCAAAATTT